>BMAW01091427.1:0-15028 GCA_019974015.1 Nephila pilipes
ATCTTCACTGTTAATAACAATGCTTTGGGGTTCTTCTACCAACTGTTTAGAAGTCTCTTCTTTTCCCTTCAATTTCTGTCTTCTTGTTTGAACCGCATTCACTTGGTGCAATGAAATGTTTCCTTCATTTTTGAAGAGAGCAGCAGTCCTATTCCCTAGAAGATAATGACCACGATACAGTTCATCTGGAATAACAGCTGCTTTTGTAAATGTTCTGCCCCACTCACATTCAATAAGAACTTCTGCTTGTGGTAGGCAAGTTGAACTAGCATCTAAAGGTTGTTGCATTCATACATGTTCACCAGTCATATCTTCAGGTGTCACAAATGTACGGCAAACAATATCTATAGTGGCTCCAGTATCGCGAAGGTTTTCAATACTGATACCATTTATTTTTCCGTGAGAAGTATATAGCTGCAAAAAATTTGTTCTTGCATCACATTCAGAAACAGAATTTACAAGTTCTGAAGCTTTCTTCAATTTTGGACAGTTTGGACGTAAATGATCAAGAGCGTTACAGTAAAAACATCTCAGTTGTCTTCTTTTTTCGAATTCCTTACTGTGACTAGGTCTAAAAAGTTTTCTATCAGGCTTGTTTGACTCATATTTGGGATTTTCAACCCTTCGAGGAGTTTTGTCAAATCTTCCAAACTTGCTTGGTCCTTTAACTTCATATTTGTCTCGAAAATGAATTAACTGGCTTAGCTCGAAATGTTTTTCTCACATCTTCGAATTCTTCCAATTTTTCAGCTAATTTACTAGGTGAATTAATTATGGACCCTTCATCCAAATAGTATTCTTTAAACTCAAACGGAATTGGCTTTTTCAACTGATCAGCAATGATTAAATCCCGGAGTTGATAGAAGGTTTTTGTCCTGACGTCCATCCATCGAAATAGGTCTGCAATTCATGATAAAAATCTTGCCAGGTATGTTAAGCAATTTTCTGGTGAACACTAAGAAGTCGTCAGAATTTTTCAGGAGCTAATTTAAATCTCTTTAATAATAATTTTTTCACATGATCATAATCATTGACTTTTTCTTCAGACTCACGTGCAATTATGTGCGTGATTTCCTGTAGCAGTAGTTCCAACAGATGTGTGACCCGAAGCACCCTTTCGAGAGATATTCTACTAACTTGACGTTCAAATAGTACTAAATACAGGCCAATGTCTTCCTTCATACCATACTTATAAAGAGGCTTGATTAATTCCTTACTGGGCATTCTTGCACCTTCCTTTTGCGGTTCTTGAGCCGATCTTATTTGAACTTCTAACTTTAATTAATACAGCTCAAAATTTTCTCTCCGCCTTTTCCCCTCTAATTCTTCCTCTAATTAACAATTGGAATTTCAGGAGCGAATAAATTTTCACTCCTGAAATTCCAATTGTTCTTTCCATTTTTGTTCTTGAATTTCCATTCTTCTTTCCGTTTGAAAATAATAAGAACATAAGAGAGCACAAGGATTACTCAGTCTATTTACCACCACCCAGGTACCCGGTGATATCAAGAAAAAACATACGGGAATGACTGGCCGAAGCTCGACTAAGAAATTGAAGATCGCTAAAATGCTTAAAATGGACTCTAAAACAAAACTGCGTTAGATAGATTATCCATTGTTCGTCAAATTGGTGTATTCCCATTTGGAGGGTTGCAATCTTTAGCGATGAATCCTTTTTTAGACTCAGTAATGATGACTATCATACACCTGTGGAGACGGCGAGGTCATAGGACTGATACGGCATTTGTTGTCGAGTAGTATGCGTAGCAACATGGATATATATATATATATATATATATAAACTGCTGTTTGTAGAAAATGCAACACCATGAAGGAATCATCAGAATCAAATGAAATTCGCAGCAAATGTCAATTATAGGATATTATGCAAATTAATAAAGTTTCAGAGCCATCGCGCGTGCGCGGCGCGCGCAGCGCCCTCTGAATTGATGCTGAAAGCGTATAAATAAAGTGCTGTAGCGGGACGTTGAAAAAAGTCTATGATTATTTGTTAGTGGCAAACGTTTAGTGAGACCTGAGTATGCCTCCACGACGGAAGAATAAGAAATTCAAGCAACTTACGGAGTTTGAACGAGGGAGGATAATCGGCCTTCGAGAAGGAGGATTTTCCTATCGCGCAATAGCAGCTCGTATGCAGCGGAACAGTTCCACAGTGATGCGAGTTTGGAAGCAGTGGACCGACGAGCACCGAACAACTCGAAAAACAGGCACTGGACGACAGAAGGTGACGTCAGAGCGCGATGATCGACACCTGCTCCGCATGGCGGTGAATGATCGCACAGCTTCCTCCAGGCAGCTGGCAGCACGTTGGTCTACTGCTACAGGTGTACAATTGTCGGCTTCGTCAATTCGTCGTCGTCTGCTGCGCCGTGGATTGCGTGCAAGGGTGCCTTTATACAGGATTCCCCTCACGGCGAATCATCGACGGCTGCGTCGGCAGTGGGCTCTTGAGCACAGAGACAGGCGAGCTGATTGGCACCAAGTTGTCTTTTCAGATGAATCACGCTTCAATTTGTGGACCCATGATGGCCGTGTTCGTGTTAGACGTTATGCCGGTCAACGCTGCCTTCCTGAGTGTATTATTGAACGACATAGTGGTCGAACACCCGGAGTTATGGTCTGGGGTGCGATTTCGTATCATGGACGATCCAATTTGATACGAATTGAGGGTAATCTCAATAGCAACAGGTACGTCCGTGAAGTGCTACAGCCCGAAGTCGTTCCTTTCCTTCAAGGCATCCCTGGAGCTATCTTTCAGCAGGATAATGCACGCCCACATGTTGCGCGGACTGTTCGAGACTTCTGTTCAGCACAACGCATGCAACTTCTTCCTTGGCCTGCTTATTCACCGGATATGTCGCCTATTGAGCACGTGTGGGATATGGTTGGTCGGCGTCTCGCTCGTGATCCGCGTCCTGCAGTTTCCAAAGACGAACTTTGGTTGCGCATACAAGCGATATGGAATTCTCTTCCTCAAGCAGATATTCAACATCTGTTTGACTCCATGCCACGTCGTATAGCAGCACTTATTGCAGCGCATGGTGGCTGCACCAAATACTGATTTCGGACGCTTAATTTGTTTCTTTTGTTTTGAAAATGTCATCATTTATTTGTATCAGTACAAGTCGTTTCTGCATTAAATTTCATTTGATTCTGATGATTCTTTCATGGTGTTGCATTTTCTACAAACAGCAGTATATATATATATATATATATATAATGATATAGATGGTATAGCTATTAAAATAACGAGACTGATGCTTTAAAATATTTTATTTTTATTTCTTAGATGCTTGCGTATTATAAACTTCAATGCACAATCCTCTTCTGTCTGTCTCCACAACGGTCCTTGCAAAACTTCCATTGTTCCGAATAGTGCTGGAAATCATTTTCTGTCAGCTACTTCAACCCGATTGCCGCTTTCACTTCCACAGCTTCAACGGACTCAAATCTTGTTCCTTTCAAATCAGATTTCACCTTAGAAAACAGATAGAAATAACATGGTGCAAGACTAGGAGAATAAGGAGTAGCATCTAACACTGGGATGCTGTACTTGGATAAAAACCTCTTAAAAGGCGAAATTCAATGGGACGGAGAATTGTCTTGATAGAAAAAATTTGCCGCATGGATTCTTTTGTCAATTCTTACAAACTCAATAATTGTACGTCAGTCACACAAGACACGGACATTTTTAAGCATTTTTTAGATCGGACCAGATTACAGTTCCTTTCGATATTGTCATCCGTGTTTGACGTGGAAGTACGCCCCAGGGGTTAATAATCTTACGTCTTCTCGGCCGTCGTCAAAACGCTTAAGCCATTCGAAAGCACCTGCATAGGATAAGTATTCATTGCTGTACTCTTGTTTCAATAAATTATCAGCAGCTTTTTTCCAAGTTTCATGTGAAATTGCACAATTGTTTGCTCTCTTATCATTTTTTCAGCGAAACAAAAAATAACTCTATTGCGAACGAAGACAGCTGGTACAAGGATTTGTTCACAGAAACTAAAGGCACTGCATTCGAAAGAGAAGGCTTCACTCTAAGCCGCTATGGGCCGTTGATGTTTGGCGTATGCATACTTTTCTTTCTTTTTTAGTTGAATATGAACATGATTTTTCAGGTACATTTACCTTTAGGTACCATTTCTTTTTCCAAAAATATTTTCCAGAAATATACAAAATATTTTACTTCTCAAACAGAAAAGAATGCAAAAAATATAGTCAACGAAATTTTTGATTACATTATAGCATATTTTCTTTGAAAAATCATAGAACTTTATTTTTTTTTTTTTGTTTTTCTTTCTTTTTCATATAAAAAAAAATAATTCTTAAATATTTTCTGTTAAGTAGAGAAAAATATCTTAGGTTCACTATATGCATTAGCACCCTTTATACAAGCTTGATAAATTGAGAACATTATAGTACTTCAGCTTTCTTAAAAAAAGGTACCTAAATGTAAATATATATAACAAATCATGTTAATATTAGACTAAGTTTGTAAAAAAATATAGTTTTAAAGAATTAATAAAATATTGTTATTTGAAATGTTATTTTAATGTAAGAAAGGTTATCGTATCTATGGAGCAATATTTTTAGTATTGCTTTAGTTTCTCCATTTAAGTTAGAAAATATGAACTAAATTCTTAATTACTTTTCAGAGGAAAAATGCTTTTACATAAGTTGGTGTAGCAATTAAACGAATACATTCACATACGAGAAAATGGTCTAATGTAAAGAGAAAAAAAATACGATTTTGAAGTATGTTCTGGGGGGGGGATTGTACATAAGATTAAAGTCTTTTCTCTCTCTCATTATTATTATTAATATTATTATTACAATTCCCTGATAAACTTATGTTGTCCCAACTAAGGATTTGTTTGCTCCAACTTCTGTCACTTATTATTATTGGGAAGCATTTTTCTATCCAAAAATAAGTTTCGAGTTAGAGGCTTATTCTTTTACATTGGATGTAGATAGCCTTGTCACCCGAGGTTGCAGCATTGTTAGGAATTCCGTAACTGTTTACGGTAGATTTTATTGCGTCAAGACATTTTTTACAACACCGCAGATATTGTAAGCTTTGTAGTAAGTTCTGGTCATACAAGTTTTTCAAGAAACATTGCAGTATCTTCTGTACTGTTGTATTTTAGTGTAAAAGGCATTGGTACTTTTGGTTTCAGGTTTTTTTTTCACTTTAGATTTAAACCATTTTTCTGATAGTAAAAAATTCAGGAATTCTACAGCTTATATAAAAACTATTATTACTTTCTTTTAACTCGAAAAAAATACCTATTAACTTTAATTCGCTCCAGTATTTTTTAACATGGTGAATATGTTTCGTAAGAATAAGAGTGAAAAACTGGCAAACAAAACTTTATTCTATTCCTGAAGTGAAACTGTGAGTTATGCCGAATTTTACATTGTACGTTAAAAATACTCATATTTTCCACTTTAATTTTTAGTTATTAGTGCTTTATTGCTTATAAGAAACAGGTATAGTTACGTGTGAAGTTTTTTACCAAATTTGTGAAAAGGTATTCCGTAGGATTTTATTACAAAGAGGGGAAAATTACATTTATTGTGTAATATTAAAAACTATATTTAAGATGGTGGTAGGGAAGCTTTATGGCACAAGAGCCAGATGTGGTCATGCTGCGTCAAACAAAGTAAACAAGTGAAAGCAGAACTGTGATCTGGAAGTGTGAAATTAGACAAAAGCTAAAATAATTTTTGACAAGAACGAGATCTGAAAATAGAGAAAGTTTGCTAGAGTATCCCGGGGGAGTGTAACCTATGTTTACTAAAGACCCTAAACGCCATGGGAAAGAAAAAGACCATTGTATGCCTCGGGAATGTGATGCCCGTACATCACTAAAAAAAGCAAGTAACCAAGATCTCCTGATATAATCCAAGAGACAGGGCCCCCGGGTATATCTCCAGACACTGGTTACCCATTTTAGTCGCCTCTTATTACATGCACAGGATCATAACATGGGTAATATTTAAAATGCATTATAGTTTTAATAATGTTTCTTTAATATTAATAATAAGGAATGCAATCAAATTACATCCACGCAAGTGAGGCCCCCCCCACCTTATATATATATATATATATATATATATATATATATATATATATATATCTGACTTAAGAGTATAGTAGCACCCTTTAAAATGATTATTATTAAATAGCATAAAATGAAAATATAAGCTCCGATAAATGTTTGTTAGAAGATCTTTCTAATTGTCAATTTCTTGGGACTTTTATATTTGGCTTAATTTCTCAAAAATCATTTGTTGAGTAAATATTATTATGTTAATATCAGAATATTATAGTTAACGTTTTCGTATAGAAAATTTGTATGTATTATATTAAATTACAGAAATTTTTTCAGATAGAAAAAAAAAAGTGTATAATGTTTCTAAATTAGAATTTTATCTTGATTGTATTTCACAATTGTTTCACACCAATCCAAATATTCGAGAGAAAAAAAAATAGAATATCTTCTATCAAATTAAAATATTATCACACGTTAATAAAACAAAATATAATTTTTTTTGCATTATGATTAAGAATAAATAATGATATTAAACTATATTTTTACAAGTTACTACTTCATTAGAAACTGATAGTCACGTTTCTTGGATAGTAATGATTGAATACTTATCAAAGTGCAATCAGAAGGGAAGAAATAGTTTGTAGAGGGAGATGCGTGGAATTCTTCTTGATTTCTTGTATGCTCTTATGATCGATATGTCGATTCGTTCGGTATTTGTTCTGTTATTTATTTCTGATTAGTTTCTTAGTTTTTCGAAAGACTTATTTCTCTGCTTCACATTTTTGCTGAAAGTTTCAATCAGAACCAAAAGTTTCTGATTGAAATAGTGTTCGTGGTAGCCTAGTGGTCATGGTTCACATTCGCGGCTGGTGGGTTTTGTTCAGTCGCGGGTTCAATCCTTGGCCACTAAGGACCCACCGTTTAGCCGGGGCTGATGCCCGTTAAATCTGTCGGGCCCAAAGTCCTCCTGTGGCGTTGTGGGGAAGTTAGGAGAAGAGGGTGCCAGCTCAGGTGTCGTCCTCGTCACTTGACTGTAGTTTAAATTAACGAGGTCCATCATCAATAGCCCCTTGTGTTGCTACTCGTGTGACATTAATAAAAACTAAACTAAACTAAATCTGATTGAAATACTTCTAGGAAGACTTTTGGTGCTACATTTAACTTAAAAGCTTCTATTTTTCTCTCTTTATGTCTAGTTAGAGAGGTATAATTTCGAT
Organism: Nephila pilipes; assembly: GCA_019974015.1. Classification (NCBI taxonomy): domain Eukaryota; kingdom Metazoa; phylum Arthropoda; class Arachnida; order Araneae; family Nephilidae; genus Nephila; species Nephila pilipes. The sequence continues at coordinate 7,298 of BMAW01091427.1, forward strand.
TAAATATATTAACATCCCACTAGAACAGTGATTAATAATCAATTTACAGTGGAAAACAGATGTGAAGTGAGAAGGTTAAGATTGTACTGAGAAACATTTTTAAAAAAAAGTTTTTTGTTGAGGCAAAAAAAAAGCTCAAAGAACAATATATGGACCCATTAAATCTTTGAAACTGATTGTATTCTTTTAAAATTGATTATATGAGTATATTATTGTTGTATATTAATATATTTTTGATGTATCCCATGGGATTCGAAAATCCAACCAAGTATGTAGCAATCTTTAGAATCGTTTGTGACCGTAACTATGATCTATTCTGCAGACTCTCGTCTATCAGAAACTGTCATCTATAAAAGATGGTAATATTTACACAGCGATGTTGTTGTTTGTGGATCTGTATTAGATCTCCGAGTTCCAGAACCTTCTTGATTTCACAGCGTAACTAACGTTTGAACTGTCATAGCATTAAAACCAGTTCTTCTAGAGATCTCTTGGTATAGGCCCCCACGTCAGACATAAATTTTTCAACCTATCTTAAAGTCAGACATTTCACTATACTGATATAAATCTTCTACGCTAGAGTATATGCTTAAACATTTGAGGAATAAAATGTTTTTTTAAATTTGTTTTCATTATTATGATTTAAGTGTGTCGAGGAAGTTTAATTACTTTGTCAAAAATACCGAATATAAAAATAGAAATTATTATACCTGAAGAAGTTATAAAGTTAATTAATAATTATTGGTGTCGGATATTGATTACGGTTCTTAGAATTTTGAGTCATTGTTACACGAGGTTGTGTCTCGAGATGCTACCTCACATCCCAAACTTTTATACCACGCCACGTTAGGACATTAAGACTTAGACTAGATAAAAGGCAACCACCACCATTATTTCATACTACTGTATATCGAGGAAATAAGTTTTTGAGCCCGAAACAGTTCAGTTAATATACCTTTACAGTGCCAAACTTTTAAGTGACGTGCTTTAAGTGAGAAATATTGCAATATTTTACCATATTAGAAAACAATTAAATGAGTTTGTCTGATTCAATACGTATGACAATTATGCATTAACCCTCTCGCTCACCTGAAACCCATATAAGTCTCTTACATTATTTCAAAGAGACAGTGATTTAAAATGATTTTTTTCTCAATTTTTTCGCTTCAGTGACAACACTTATCCATCATAGTCTCAAATGGGGGTCTTTAGTATATAATGACAGATAGCAGCCCCAGTTTTGAAAAATTGAAGTCTTTGATTTTGTGGAAGAAAGGAATGCAGAAATAACATCATTTGTTTGTTATTGGAATATTCTTCTAAATGAAGGAAATAAATATTCCCCCCCGTTATATGACATACATATGTTACATAATCCCATTAAAATTGTTAACTTTTAAAAAATAAACTTCATACCTATTGGAAAGCAAAGTTCCTCATATGAGTCTTAAAGCGACACGTAATTGTAAAGGTCAACTTCATTAAGAAATAATACTAAGTAAGTTTTAATAAAATTCCTTAAAAATAGTTGCGTTTCATCACTTTTAATATAAAATGAATAGATAAAATAAGATAATGATCTTTCGAGCAATATACCCCACTTTTTAGGAAATCAGAAATCCTATGTATAATCATTAGGTAATATGTCTAATGATTATTTTTAATTTAAATGCTACCAGATGCTTTTTAGAAGGAAATAGTGCAAGAATCAAGTATACGTGCCGCATTAAAAGGGAAAGAAAAGTTGTCTTTTCTCTACATGAACTGAAGGTATTCTTAGAAATATATTTTATTACGGCATACCTTCAGTATTCCAGATTAAAACCTTACTGGGCACGAAAACAAGGTAGGAAATGAAGCATAATATGAAGCAAATTCGCTGAATCGTAAATTCATAATATGAATTGCTGATTATATGAAGCAAAATCGCTTTTTTGAAAAAAGGATGCCCTTCATTTTGTTCGAAGTAGTATATCTTACAATAGTAAAGGTAAGCTGTATAAAATCAGACCAGTATCAGAGCACTTTTCCAAAGTGTTTGCTGTCACCTTCCACCCGGAAGAGTATTGTAAATGAAAGGATGATTCCGCTCAAAGGAAGATCAAACATCAAACAGTACATAAGTGGTAAACCCTATCCATGAGGAATAAAATACTGAGAGTTAGCTGGAATTTCTGGCTATGTTTATGCCTTTGAACTTCATCAAGATGAAAATGCTAAATTTCAGGAATTTCGTAAAGAACTTGGAGCAGTTGGAGGTGTTGTATTGAGGCTTTGTAAACTTATAATTCATAAAAATCTCAAAGTATTTTTCGGCAATTTATTCACAACATTTCTTCTTTTGATGAAACTTGTTGATGGGAAAATTTTTTCAACAGGAACAATACGTGCAAATAGGTCACAAGAAGTTACAAATAAATTGAAACCTATTATTGGATTGAAGAGTTATGGAAGAGGCACATTTTCCATTACCACAAGTAAGGATAACTTAACAATAACAAGGCAGTTCGACATCTCAGCTGTTCATGTAACCTCAACATTTCTTGGAGAAAGTCCTGTAAGATCAGTGAAGTGTTAGAGAATGCAAGAAAAACGTGTTATCAAAATTTCAAGACCTGCTTCTATAGAAATGTATAATAAAAATATGGGTGGAGTAGATCTCATGGATTCATTATTAGATCTGCATAGACATAGGTTACGACATAAACGGTGGTACGTCCGAATTTTTCACCATATGTTAATTGTTTGCTTTGTAAATTATTGGATTTTATGGAAATTAGATCCTGAAGATGAATCCATAGATTTATTAGAATTTATATCATCCATTGTGAGTTCCCTTATTTATAAAGGTAGTGAGACTTAGAGGGGAAAAATCAGACCAAGCACATTTCGGGATCCACCAAGAAAACACTAAAAAGTGCGAGATCCTGCTGAAATGAGACTAGAGGGTGAAGACCATTATCTGGTTAAGAGTAAGCGGAAATATGCTGAGAAATGCCACTTATCTGACTGTCCCAGGAAAACTAGAAACATATGGCAACGAAGTAAAATGTCATGAGTACATCAAAGCTTTTCACTCACGAAAGTTTTTTAAAAATATTTGTAATTTCATTGTATTCTGTAATAATTGCTAAAATACACTTTAGAAAAATTAAAATATGTATAAAAATGAATTAAAAAATATATAAAAATAAAATAAAATAAATATTTAAAGTAAATATAAAAATTAACTTAAATTTGTCATCTGTTTCTTTTAATTTCTATGAATAAGTATATTTGCAACATTTTATGCTTACAAGCCTCATATGTGGATCTTCAAATTTCGCTAAATGGAATCAAGATGAAAAAATAATTTTTTTAATGAATTTAAAACAAGAATTTATGAATATTAATTCATAAAAGGATTTTTTTCTTTGCTTTTTTCATAATTTATGAATTAGAGGGTTAAGGAATATGTATTTGTACAAAGAAAACAAATCTGAAATATAAAGTGTGTGTGTAGGATTTTCCAGATAATTATGAATTTATTAACTGCATTTTCAATGTCATTGTAAAATTAGTTCCTCAGTTGCTCTAATGATGGACCAACGAATCAGTGCCATGTGATAGCTCACGCAAAGTCCCCTATTCCTAAACAAAACTGAGAAGAGTTTAACTCTCACCCTAAACTTTCTCTTCTGCTCCTTCTCTCTTCTCCCGATGCAGCAAAATTCCGCGAACGCCAGCACGCGTTCCAACTCCCATCACCTTATGCGATAAAATTGGGCAGCCATTCATCTTTCTCATAGGAACTAGTATTGAAAATAGAAATAACTTACGTATAATAGTTTTGTACATATTGCTTAACTCGTCTATCCATAAATAAAGGTAATGATTCAACTTCGAGGCTCATAACTAAAAGGAAAATGCCAACACCAAAGCTAAAAATGAAATACTCTTCAAGTAGACTCCGAAGCACCAGAAGGTGTCTTGTCCAGACGCCCCCCCCCAAAAAAAAAAAAAAAAACACACACACAAAGATATATATATATATATATATATATATATATATTGGTTTCTAGTATAACGTAAAATCTTCAAAGTAATGTAACTGATACTAAAAATAAAATAGATATTTTCGTTGAGCCTTCTAGCTTCGTTCTTAAAGACACCTAAAGCCAACCATCCAAACTAGTTAAAATAATAAGTTAAAAGGTATAGTAGTTAAAAAGTAGCATCCATAGTAGTTAAAAAGGACTAATAACAAAATTATAGGCAAGCAAAATTATTAATTAATAAGTAAATGCGTGTTTCAACATTAAATTGCATATATTCTTCAGCATTGCAATGCGGCCGTGGTATCCAAAAATCATTATCGCGAATTAGTGACCAACTTTGTTTCAGTCGAATTGTGGATTTGAATCCTAATTGTACAAAATCCTCGTCGTCATCAGAGGCTGTAGCATGTTGAATCCGTAAGGCTCAAAGTCCTCACGTTAACATAAGAGAATTAGGTACCAACTCGAAGTTGTCCTCGACACTTTATCGTGATTAAATATTACAAGATCTGTCGCAAATACCATTCGTGATGCTTCTAATTGCGACTTATGTAAACAATGAACCAATCCCCATTGTATAATATGCAAAGTAAATGATGCATCAGTTTCCAAAGGATGAAGGGAATTGACCTTCACAATTTTGTCACATTTCAAATAAAATAGCATAACAGGAAAAAAAATATCTCTATAAATTGATTACACAATTAATTTTTGCTATATATTTAAGAAACTCGTCAAAATGTCAGGATTTCACATTTCGTTTAGAAAATAATCAAACTTATAAAAATAAATTTTTCCTGACTTTTAATAGAAATGTATCTTGCCCCATTGCTGTTAATTTTTAATATCACAGCTCTATTCCAGAGTTACCATATATCATAATACTTTTAAAGAAACACTACTTAATCCAAACAACTAACAGAATAATTCCATTCTGAATATCAATTCTGAGACATCAAACTTTTACCTTCTATCTCCCTTAATTTTCCATTAATTTAATTTGAATATCATTTATTTATCATTATATATAGTTCATTTCAATAAACTTCTCTCATCGCTTAATTTACCTAAACACGTTTCATTCTGATTGGGAAGAAAGTGTAAATTTAAACAATTCAAAACGGTAAAAATCCTCGTGGTTAATGAAGAAAAATTTACGAATAGCCTAAAGTCACAACCTTATTCAAAATTCCACATCAGTCTAAGGAAAAGACAATGAGCCTCGAAAGATTTAACGTGTATCACCACCTCTACATGATGTACTTCATGAAGACTAATGGAAGTGTTCGTTTAGATGTGTAGTTGATAACAATAGATTCTGTTGGATAGAAGTTTGGAAGCTACTATGTTATGCATCTGGAATTTTACGATTTTTTGTGTTATTAGATGTTTTCTAAATGTCTTAACATTCGGAGATGAAATACTTTTATTTTCTTCAATTCCATTTTTTAAATTTTTATATTAATAAAGGCAATTTTACTTACATGTAAGCTTCATTCAAAAATATTTAGAAAGTTACTATATAAACTTAATCTGCAATTCTGAAATGATATCATTTCAAAGAAACTCAAACAGTAATATCGGGAAATATTTTCGCTTTTTAGCGAAATTATTATTTTAAAAAGTATAGAGAATATTTCTCACTGGATATTATTTAAAAATAATTCTTGTGATGGCAGCTAATTTTTGATAAAAGCATTTTGAAAATTAGATTTCACTAAAAATTAATTTCTTTAATTTAATTCCTTTGATGATATCAACTCATTTTAATCTCCTTTTTCCATTGTACCTGAATTACAGTGAATACCTTTTAAACAAAATCATTGCGAGTTGATAATTTAAAACAAAGTGTACTATCTTATTTTACTACATGTTCGTAATGCCCAACATTAATGGGACATGGAATAAATCTATATTGGTCTTACAAATTCAATAAGAGCATATGATACTGCTCGTTTTATACAATACCTAAAAAATTCTGTTCATGTTCAATGTAGATAAAATCATCCCTGTTAATTGTTTAGAGGTGAATTTATATTTTTACTAAAGTTTCTAGAAGTAAAACAAAATTTGTATTTGAGCCGCTACTGACTATATCACGCGTTAAAGCTATATAATGCGTTGTAAATGAATCCCTGATTTACAAATTGAGCTTCGGTACCAAACAATGTAAAAAATAGTTTAAAAATAAATACTTCAAAGTATAGATGAAAAGAGGAATTTAAAAATGTGTGAGACTATTTAATAAATTAAATAATCGATTTAAGATAATATACTGTAAGCCAAATAAAAATATCTTGAATATATTCTTTAATACAGCCTGAATTTGATATTTCTTTGAATGACATCTATGCTCACGGAATTACCTCGAAATGGAAAAAAGACGTGATTAATACAATATACAGAATTTTATTAATTAATTGAATATTTACAATGGACATTTCCTTATATATCATATTTTTCTAAGAGATTAAATAATTATTTAATTCTTCTAAAAATTAACGGTAATTAAAAACATACTTCTGTTTAACAATGTAATTTCTACAAAAATACATTAATGATTTATGTTTATCAATTAAAATGTTTTGCTTTCATTTACATTTCTTTTCCAGGTTAAAGTTTTATTCACTTAATAAACGTACCTTAAGTATATTTTAGGCGTAAATAATTTTAAATGACTTTTATTGAATTATAACTACATCATAATCAGATTTAAATATCATTCCTTTTCTGAACATGGTAATTAAAAGTAAATGAAGGTTAACACAAAATGTAAAATAAATACAGCAACTTTATATATTGTAATTGCTTTGTATTTTATTAGTGTAATTATCTTTCTGTTTTATTATGGCATCTAAATTTTCTGTTCATTACGTAAAGTTTTGTAAATAAAGCATTTTTAAATAATATTTTACTTTAATATATATATATATATATATATATATATTATCTATTTTTGACAAGAAAATAGTTTTTTGGTGAAGTAAAAATCACTTAAGAAATCAAATTAGAATTAACAACTTAGAAGAAATATTCACCGAAGAAAATCAGTACTGAAATATATTTCTGTTTAATTTTTATTTAAAACCGTGTATTTAACATAAAAAACACTGTTCAAAATGAAATAGATTGGAGAACATAAGATACAAATGATGCTTTACATAGAAATTTGAGATGCATATTATAAAAAAATTTCAGTAAACTAAACATAAAAAAACGCGGAAAATAAAATTGTTATGTTGAGCAAACCAAACGTTTAGTAATTGTCTTCGAAAAAATGCGTTAATATTTATAAAATAAATCAATATTAAAAAACAAATCTGCTAGTTTCTCAAAGGTAACAGATATTCCTTTTATGAATACGAAAATGATTTTTCAAAGGAAAACTTTAATAGAAAAATGCACTGCAAACAACAAAAATTAAAAGCATCTGATTGATGACAGAAAGTAAATGTTTACTTTAAGTACAGCGATATTTAATATACATAAGACTTTTTTCATCGAAATGGATATTCAAATGGCTTCTTAAAATACCGTTTTGTGATGAAGTCTTTTTTTCAAATATCGCAATCATTCGGCTTTTCTTTGGTATGAATACGCAAATGACACTTTAATGTACCACTTCTAGAGAATGCCTTGTTGCAAATTTCACAAACATAAGGCTTTTCTTTGGTATGAATACGCAAATGTGTTC
>BMAW01091430.1:0-26856 GCA_019974015.1 Nephila pilipes
AATGAAGTTTTGTGGTCGAAATAATGCAAGTTCTCGAGGCAAGGCACTATTAATTCACAGAATACGCATTATTGGTCCCTCGAAAACCCACATCTAAATGACCGAATCGCCACCAAGTGCGTTGGTCAGTTAATGTGTGGTGCGGAATATGGAAGAGCACGCTAATTGGCCCAATGTATTTCGATGGACCTTTAACATCAGAATCATACATGGAAATTTTATGTGGATCGTTAGCCAATTTTTTAGAAGATGAAGTTTCCTTACGGGATTTGTCACGCATGTGGTACCAGCACGATGATGCACCAGCACACAAATTTGTGCAACCATGTACATTTTTGGCGCAGACATTTGACACTCGAATAATCGGCTACGGAGGTCAAAAGGAGTGGCCCCTGCGATCACCCGACTTAAATCCTCTGGATTTCTTTCTCTGTGGCTTCCTAAAAAGCAAAGTGTACGAACATGAATCCACGAATAAATCCGATTTACTCAATCGAATCAGCATAACATGCAGGTCTGTGACACCAACTATGTTGCAGAAGCTACAGGCGGAGTTTCTGACGCGGGTTCGGTGCCGCATTTCTGCGGAAGGCAGTCATTTTGAACATTATTTAAGTTAATTTGGTCATTCTGATATAATAAAACCCTGATTCATAATTGGAGTAATAATTCCACATTATGTTATAATTTGAACGGAAATCCTGTATTTTTTTGCTGCTATTTGTTAAAACAAGCTGTTTTAATCTTTTCGGTACAAGTTGTATTTCTTTAATTTAACTTTTATTTGTTTGCCATACAGCAATACAAATTGTCAATTTATGATGTTTACTACGATGTTTTAATATTACTATGATGTTTTTCTTTTGCTCTTTCTGTAGATAGTGAATTACTGTTCTCTAAACTCAATTTATATACGACCCTCTTTTCTGATCAATTCAAATGCTTCAACTTTATATAGCCGTAACTCGGTGAGTTTTTATCGTAATAAAATGAAACTTTTTGTGTTTACTTTGCTTTTCTGTAATGCTTATTTTCCTAAATACAAGCGATAGGACCTGGGGACCGTATAAAAATATAATTTTTGTAATTTTTTTGTAAATGGGGTTTTTTTTTGGTTCGAAAAGCACGTAAAAACATTCTTTTCCTTTTTTAAAACATTTTTCAAATTGGAAGTGCATATCTAAACCGAACGGATCAGGAATTAGCTATTGGTTCACATTAAGGCTGGACACCCTGTATATATATATATATATATATATATATATATATATATATATACATGCATTTGGTAACAAAATGATTTCATGGTTATGGAGTAATCCAAAGAAAAGTGGTATAATTATACATAAATAACACGCATAGTTCTTATAAAATCCTTTTCGAGAATGTGGAAACTTTATCAGAAGACAATGTCCGTCACTTCTTACTTTTAATTGCTTCTTCTAATTCAGATGGCTCTCTCAAAGTCCTCTTTCATGGCACTCTTCTGTCAATAATTTCTGGTATAAAATATATTTAAAATAAAATTTTGTTAGCTTTGAAATCAGGGCTCGTTTCGTTTAATATGCAATGTTAAAGTATCTTTTTTGCACTATATATAAAAATTACAACTGTTTGCTGTGTAACGTATACAAGAAACATTCAAAAAGTAACTAGGATGAGCAATATCCAACTGATTTGGTCTAAATCACTATGGTTGCCTTTCTCTCCCGCATCATAAGGTTATCAGTGAAATATATATATATATATATATATGCGCTTCAAACTACTCGTAATAAGTGTTAATTTCCATCTGTAAGGTGAGATATTATCCAAGATACATTCTTTCTATGTCAGTCTTAGGCCGTGACGTTCTGCATGCACTATGTTCGAGAAATAAACGATTTTTGAATACTAAGGATTCAAATAAGAGTCAAATGTTCATCCAATAATTGATTATATAATTCTAAGTCGTTCTGAATAATGATTAACAATTTAAAAATATAATAAAAAATTCGTGCAAAAGGGTATTTATGAGATAATGATAGTATTGCAAAGCACTGAAAAACACAATAATTTGTGACAAATTAGAATCGTGATTATACAAAGAGAGAAGATGGAGCTCTTTGGCTAGTTCCCTGTCTATCGGCTGCGAAGGGCGTAGGGGCTTTCATTTTTTTTCTTGGTACTTGAATCCCTTACCTTTGTTGATTCGATGATGGGTGGTGATTAGTTCTAGGGGATTTTCTTGTATTTCTGCTGTGCACCGAACAGCTGTTTTGTGAATTCAAATCTTTCTTTTGATCTGAATTCGAGTAATCAGAACCAACTTTTGGTTTCTCAAAAATAGAGGACGAGTGAAGAATTAGCTTTAGCAACCGATTTTGGAGATAACAAATTTCTTGAAAAGGTTTTTGTAACTTTCGCTTCTTGTTCCTTTCCACTTCTTTCCCATATTTTACGCTAACACTTTATATTTTCTTTTAATTTATCAATTTCCTTTGCTTCTTTTCCATCTTCTCAATTGATTCATTTTATATCTACATCGGGCATGAAGAAATTTTTTGCATCGAAATAAAGCGAGATCCTAGTTCCTCGTTTTAAATCAACTTCAATTATACAAGAATATTTCATGTCTTATATTACTATTTAAACTACCATTCTCGTTTGAATTTTCTAATAACAAATCATGGTCACGAGCTCGCTGCCAGCGTTTTCCCCATCGAATCGTGGGTTCTTGGTTCAACGATCTTGGTGCCACTAAAGGCACGCCATGTAGCAGAAATGATGCATATTTAATCTGTTGATGTTCCAAATCCTTCCATTAGCATGGTACAGAAGTTTGGAGAGTTGGTGTTGGCTCAAGTGTTGTGCTCGTCACTTGGCCGAGTTTTAAAATTACGAGGTCAGTCTCCAAAAGCCCTCGGTTGCTTCTACGCATAACGAATAAGCAATCGATAAAATTATTTAATGAAGAAAAAGTTATTAATTTCTTATTTACATCAATATTTTTTTTATTCTTTGGAAACTGTCATAATTAAAAAAAAATGTTTAAAAATATAAACGAGCTTTCTCTGGTACAGTGGCTCCACTTAGAAAGTGTTGTTCGTAGCATTTGGGAAGCATTGCTAGAAGCGTTGCTTTCTTGGTTGAAGAAGCGTTGGAAGAAGCGTTGCTTTGCGCAAACTTTCGTCATGTGCAAATCCTCGGTCAAAATTTTTCTTATTGTCTCTGTCAATGTACGTAGCATCTGACATCATCCGAACACTCAAACGTGGTTTTTATGCACGATTTCATTATTTTTTTAATGTTTTCATCAGTTCTTAATGACACAGGTTGACCAGATCGTTCGTTATCTTCAACAACCTCCCGATTTTCCGAAAATCATTAGTACCATTCAAAAATTTGACTACGTGACATGCAATTGTCTCCAAACACCTCCTTTAACAATTTAAAACATTCAGTTGAAATTTTTTTTTAATTTCACGAGGAATTTCAAATGTATGCGCTGCTCGATTTTTAAGCTTATCATGATCGTGGCACTTCCGACACCACAACGTCTTACTCAAACAAGGATGAAAAACAAACTGAACTAGATAGAAAGACGGAATAACGTACCTTCTGCATCGGAAGCATCAAGGTCAACTACATTCAATTCTCACTCCTCTACACCAAGCCTAATGGCTAGAATCTGGTTATTTAATTGTCACACCTCGTATATTAAAGAAAAGCAAATATTAGAATTGAAAAGCAGCAACATCTAACACTACCGGAAGCAAGACGAAAATTTCCAGCTACTAATACTCAAAACTATTCCGCGGTATTAAAAATCAGCCACAAGTTGATAATATGCAGGAATTTTTGGATCAAACATTTGAAAAAATGTTAAATTCCTTTCAAACTGTATTGGGAAAACAAGCTGTTTCTTAATGGAGATTTTCCAAAAATCACTCGAAACAATGTTCACACAATTAACCTATCTCTTGGAATTCGGGATTCGTACTACAACCCCAATCAGAAAAAAACAGGAACATACAGATTCAAAAAGAGCTGGTAATCAAATTACATCAATATCCTATATTAAGGCTGTATCTAATAACACAGAAAAGGATAAGAATGGATACGATAACAAAGTTTGTATATATATTCTATACATTGTTCCGAATTTCACAAAAGATAATGAACTTTGCTTTCTCTTATAATTTTGCGATATATCCCAGAGAAGGATATAAATTAAAAAGGCCTAAAAAATAAATATATATGGCTAAATATCCCTCCCTTCTCACAAGCAGAGTTTTAGCTACTTCAGAAAACTTTTTTAAAAGGCGAAGACAGGCTCAATTTTACGTACAAAATTATTTTCGGATTAGACAGAAAAAGACCCGGAGGAAGATTGCTAACAACAGTTCCAAAGAATATCTCAGCTCGAAAAGTTCCTACACAAATAGAGCAAACGCAAGATCTAGAAATATTTGTTGTCAAAATAGAAATAAGAAATCTTTCTTTCTATTTAATGAATATCTACAAGCCGAAAGGATTAATCATCCCATTAGTAAAATCATTCTTGAAATCAGTAACATATCCGGCCTTCATTTTTGGGAACTGATAATTCCATCATTCGATGTGGGTATCCGATCATTCTTCTAAATATAGTAATGACTTTGTCGATTGGTTCACTGACTCAGATTTTAATATCCTCAATACTGCTATTCTCACGCATAGAAGAACTATAGGTACAGCTTCTTTAATAGATCTTACATTATGTTTATCAACCTATTCATGTCACACTAACACCTATATTTTAGACTGCTCCTTTGAAAGTGATCATTGCCCCATTGTTGCAGAGTTCTTATTACTCAAGCAGAATAAGCAACTTGTAAAACGAGTAGATTGGCAAGAAGTAATGAAACAAGCACAATATATTAAACAACCAAGAGGATCAAAAGACACGACAAACTGAAATTATTTCTCATGTAATTAAAAATAATATTCAAGAAATTCAATTATCAAACAGATCTTTTCAACCATAATGGAACAACACTTGAATAATTTCTTCAAGCTCAAGAAGTTTACCCGAAAAAAGGCCATTCGGGAAATTTCCCCTCAACTGTGGAATAAATATAAGCAATATTCAAGTAAGCTCATATTTCACATAAAAAAGGCAAAGAGAAAGAGATTATATCGGGGCACAATATGTAACAATACTTCTAATCCAAGAACATTCTACAACATCATGAAAAAAAATATTTATTTTCACACACACATCATCTTCATTTCATTTTTTTTTTTTTTTTTATTTTCAACATCATAAAAAATTTTCTACTCATAAAAATCCAGAATTAAATTTAAATATTTTTGAAGTTAATAATAAATATATCACAGAAGCACAAATTCAGGCCAATATGTTTGCTGACTTCTTTGCATCTAATAATACTTTCTACGAACCTCTTACTTTAGATTTACTCTAACGAATACAATATACTAAATAAACCATTCTATATCTCGGAATTAAATAGGGCTATACAAACATCCATAGACACTACTCCGGCTGCAGAGGATATTAAGCTTCTTTCCTCAAAAATTTGCTTATAACAGTCAACATGCCATTGTTCTGGATTATTTTCAACATTTATTTGATATTTCGAGTGTACCTCAGTCTTGGAAACATGCAATTATCCTTCCGATTACAAAACCCTGCAAAGATAAAACTACAATGTCTTCTTTTAGACCAATAGCTCTAACTTCTGTTTCTTCTAAAACTTTTGAAAGAATTTTAGCTTGTCGCATCTCTTATTTTCTGACAATAGAAAGAAAACTTATGGATTTGTTCCATTTAAAGACTGTAGAACTACAACATATATTATACACAAAGCTACAGTAGATGCTAAACAACAAAAGAAATTTTTTGTGGGAGTTAGCTTGGACATCATGAGTGCTTATGATTCAGTGTATTTAAATGGCCTTATTTATAAATGTCAACAACTAGGTATCACGGGAAAAATAGCACTTTGGATATTTAATTTTCTCTCATACAGGTCATTTCAAATCCAATGGAGAAGTTGTCTTTCATCAAGGAAGGCACAGTTTTGAAAGGGATTCATTTCAGGGTAGCATTCACTTTCCAATTTTGTTTACAATCTACATGCACGGTTTCTTTGAAACATTAGAAACAGAAGTTGAGTGCTTTAGTCATGCTGATGACCTTTTTATTTATTGCTCACATTATTCTCTCGATTTTATCCGAAAAAATTGCAAGATACTCAATAAAGAATCAGAAAATTATGCAAATACAAAAAATTTACCCTTAATCCTGACAAAAGTACAGTAGCAGAACTTTCAAATAAAAGAATTCGAATATATCCTAATATTATGTTGGCTAGGTACCCACTCCCATGGATATCCTTCATTAAATATTTGGAGGTATATTTTTCTATATGCTAGCAAAATATTTTAATGATGAATCAAAAGAAAAATTAAGCTTCAAAAAATTAATGCCTCAAAGCCATGTTGTATAAACACTATGGTCCAAGAGCTGAAGATCTTATTAAATTTACTAACAATAGTATATGCAGTACACCTGTCATATCAGAAATAAATAGTCTTATAACCAGCTCAAACTTTTCAATATTATACAAGCAAAAGCTATGTAATGATAACTGTACCTGTGTATTTCATGTTAACTGTAACTGTGTACTTGATGTTAACTCTAGATTGTGACTGTTATATCATTGCTTGTGTTGTTGCTGCGTCGAGATGACGTTGATTGATTTCTGGTTAACAATAAATATATATTCTAAGTGAACTGTTTAGATATTATGATTCTATATGTTCTGAAGAACATATTAAAAGTCCAAAACACAAACAGCCTTAGATCTTCCACAATGGACCCCAAATATCGTGCTCTTACAAATAGTTAAACAGAAAATTCTCTCTGGTAAAATAAGACGATCAGCAAATAATTTTTTTCTTTCTCACATATCAAATAACTTTTCTCCAATGCACCGCAATAGCCTTGAAACCATAGATCTGGAAATCTTGGAAGGGGACAGAAACAACATCACAAATGTTTTTCGTATTTCAGGCATTAATGAAAAACAAATTATGTCAATAAACAAATTGATGTATTTCACAGATCTTCCTTGTGATATTTATACAGAATTTGGATTTCAACATAAAAATTTACCAACTCATGTAGTAAAAGCACAGTTTGAAGAAATAGTGAATCATAGATTCAGAGATTTTTTTTTTCCGAAAAAAATCGAAATATGACATCAATAGCAGAATAATTTCAATTATATATTTACAACAGAAGCATTTTCATATTCAGACGATTCTGCTTTGGATTACATGATATTTGAAAATTTTTTTGGAATGAACAGGCGGATTGTCTCGCGAAATCCAAAGTATACATTGACTGGATTTCTCCAGAAGACTTCAATGACGATATCTTCCACAACAGAATCAAAATAACTAAAGAAAACTTTTATTCAAGCAAATATTCCGAAATCTTAGGAAACAATCCCGCCATAATATCCAAATGGACAAAAAATAGGGGAGAGGAAATCGAATCATCAGCAAAATGATGATAGTCCCAGGGCTTTTGCACAAATTCAATTTAAACGATAATGCACAATGTAGTACCTGTAACCATATCAACGATTTGGAAGGAACATATTCCTTTGACTTCAATAATTACGCGTCTCAAAGAAACCTTCTCTGAAATATACTCAAGATAGACCCACGGTAATCACTTTCAAAGAATTTTTGGATAGAACAATTTTTTAGTGCGCTCTTGGAGATGAAATATTTTGATATTTATCGAATTAAAAGAATATGTGAGAGGGGATAATAGCCTTTGTGTGTTGCTTTATAATACCAATCAATTAATTTTTTTATATTCTTATGTAAAAGGAAACATGAAAAAATTAAGTTTCACCTTGCTGTCCTGAAACATTTTTTTTAAATGCATTATGACAATAATATATTTTCCAGAACTAACTTCTAAGGCAATAAAACTAAAAGAAGCGAGCTATAACAATTTATATTGACCAATTTTTATCGGCGCGGAGGAGGGGGGGGGGCCATTTTTTATAAATTTGACTGAAAAAATCCACAGTTATTTCCCCTTACTTATTCTTTATTTCGACATGAATTTCTGAAATAACGAGTAGTTACTTATAAAGTTTAATTTCAGGGAACTATAATAATTAATATAATACATAAATCTATCGTAATATGTCCATTTAGTAGAATTAAAATTCAAGTATACAATTAGTTTAGTTTTAACACGATAAATTAATATACAAATTTTGTACTACAAAATTAATATTAATTAAATATATTTATGTAAACTATTAAATAATCATTATATTGATTGCTTTTTTATAAATTAAATTTGGATATCTTTGAAATTAATATATGGCAACATTTCTGTTGATGAAGAAGCCTGGCAACTCTCTTCACACACACAATCTTTTTATTATTTTCATTTTTATTCAGTATAATCTTTCCTCGATTGTTTATTTCTTGTTATAATTAACATTTTCCTTATAAAAATAAATGAGAATTTTACATCTTTAATTTTTAACACTTTTAATAGTTCTCTCTTCCTTTAAATTTCTTTTTACTAGAAGAAAAGTAACTTTATATTCTTTTTACGCATTCCTTTCTTTCCGCACCTCCCTTTTACAAAAAAGCAGTCTCTCACTCAATTCAATAAATCTGAAAACGCTTTCAACTTTACAACTGTAAGACTCCCTGCTAGAGAGGTATATTTATTGCTTAAGTCGGAAATTCCAGCTGACAAGTCATCCCAAATACCTTGGAATATTCAAAGCGTCATCTTTGGACGTTAATCAGTTTTTTCTCTTCACAGAGAACCTTTTAACCCATTTTAGAGCACTGCTAGTACCGAGTTCATAAATTTTGAAACCAGCTTTGATAAATTTCATACACTCGCTATGCGTAACAGAATCGTAGGAGAATGAAATAAATGAAATTATCGATATAAATACTATTTTGGTGAAATCTTCAAAAAGAATGATGTTACGGTGTATTTGAAACGAATGGAACGAAAAGATTTGTCACTTTTGATATTTTTTCTAAAACCCTTTTCCCTTCAAACAGAACAACAATAATAAAAAAATTCTTTTGTGATGTTGAATTTTTTTTCTTTTGAACGTGCTAAATTCTATATATATATATTTATATATATATATATATATATATATATATATGAGTAAATTCTAACTGCTAAACATTTTTCCCGAAATTTGTTTAGAGTTGGCACGAAAAAATATATTTAACATTTTTTTAAAGAAATATCCATTCACAGTTTTTAATATTACATCTTTGAAATTGGCATGAATAAAACAATAAACAATGCTATTGAATATATTCTGTTTCTGGTTTTAAATTGTACTTTTTTTTACCCATGACAGAAATGCGATCTTTTTTTAATGTCCTCTGCGGCACCTTTTCATTCTAAACAAAAGGATTCTTAAAAAATTAGGATGCACATTCTCAAAAACAGAGTCAAAGTTTTAAAAAAGTGACGAACTTTTAAAGAATTTGAGATCATTGATGAAATTAACGTAAACATTGATAAAAAAAATACACTGGGAAACGTTAAAAAATTAAAGAGGAAAAAAAAAAAAAAAAAGCTTTAATAAAATTAAAAATAGCAAATTCAGAGGGAATCGAGAGTGTTTTGTACAAAATGTTCAGTAATTTTTCTGTAATCAAAAAATATAATTAAAATCTATAAAAAGGTTGGTTTTCCAGCAACAAAAATAGAAATTTTGGGTAATCTTAGATCTAACGTAAAAAAGATGAGCAATTTTAACAAAACGTTGGTTCGAGTCCTTCACTTTACAAAATGAGCATCAGCTAAATAATAAACAATCATCATTTCTTAAATAACAATCAAAAATCATCATTACTTAAATAAATGTAATACACTTCTTAATGACTTCTGTCATCATAAACCCCTTTTTGTTTTAAAAATACATCTAAAAAAATTTCCCCATAAATCATATTAGTTTATTACAAACTGTAAAATGCATTAAGGTGCTTTGGAGTTTTATATTTATTAGGTGAAAAAACAGAAAGCACACGAATTTTATATTACACACTGTATTCCCTCTTTTCACATCGTATTTAATTATTTTTAATATTAAACATTCTTTAATTTCTTTTCACAATAGAAAATAGAGAAAACTAATAATCAATTAAACAATAACAGACATAATCCCCATTTTTCATATAACTACTAGTTAAGCCTTTAGTCAAATCTCCTACCTAAAATGATTTAATTTTACACTTCAGCCCTTTTGACTTCACAGAAAAATAAGCAAAAAAGAAGGAAAAAAAAGGAACATATGCGATATTAAGCTGTTAATGAAAATTTTGAAATTAGATACAATAAAGAGACAAGATTTTTCTCCTACTTTGTTTCGAAATACTTTTTTCAGTTGAAATAAAATACACTTTCGAGTGCAATGCTTTGTGCATGAGAGTAAGAGAGGGTGAATAAAGAAGGTAAACATGTATATTTTGTTATATTATGAAATTTTAAAAAAATTTGAGGTGGTTCGAATCCTCCCAATCTTGGAACTCATCCTAACTAATTTTGTATTATATAATAATAGTCCTACATAAGTCGATGGATTAACCTTTACATTGTTAAAGATAGAAGTTTTTAGCAAAAATTCGTATATGAGAGCAAATGAAAAAAAGAAAATTTAATTATATTTCATGATCATATTCAAGAATCGTATTTTTAAAAACATTACAAAACGGAAAAAATCACTTAAAATATTCTCTAAGAAGTTACACAAAAACAAAAGATCATTTATAAATTGATCAGATAGAAATGCAAAATTTTAACATGAGGAAATGCAATATCTAAAGCATAATTTTAGAATTCCCTATAAGAAATTCTCCCATATGTTTAAGAGAAATTAATAATTTTATTTGTATTCCTTGTAAAAATTATTTGATATAGCTTTTCATAAATTCTTTCTTATGTAGAGTATATTTTAATTAATACCCAAAAACTTAATTTGAATTAAAAGAATTTCTGATTAATCCAATTTTTGAAACATTACAATGTATCATTAAAATCATGGAATTTCTCAGCATTTTTTGTAAATACTATCTACAACAAAAGTCAGAAAAAAATCTTTTAAATATTAATTTAAATAAGCTAATTCTTCTTCTTTTTATACATATATGTATTTTTTATACAGATATGTAAAATTTAACTCAAAAATAGTATGTACCATCTTCATATCTTCAATCATACTTTGATTTTTGTCCAATTAATGACATATTTCTTCATATATTTTTTTAGTATATTATTTTTTCAATAGTTATTTTACTAGTGTGATTTAGATTTTTACAGTAAAATTATTTCGGATATTAGTTTATTTAGAATACTAGTATGTATTAGCATAGTTATCTTTATTACAGTAATATTCAGAGAGAAAAACAACAATCTTTTAAAATTTACTCAATATAAACTACAATATTTTTTAATTGCTTTATTTGCAATCATAAATGAAAAATACCTAAAATTGCATGTAGAAAATGATTTTATACTGTTTAAAAACACATATAAATATTTAAATAGTACCAATATTATAAAATTACATGCAAAACTCAAATTCAATTTCAGTGACACAATTAACAAAACAAAAATTATGCACATAAATAATGAAAATGCTTTATTTGTAGATGTAGATCAAAATATTAATTATTTTATTTGATCAAGCAAGTCAGTACATCAATTCTATCAAAAATGCAAACCAATTCTAAAAATAAATGAAAATGTTATAAGCAAAAGAAGTTTGATATTAGCAGGGGTTTTTTTTTATCAGTCAGTCCATTTTTTATCAATTCATTATTCAAGATTCATTTTCAGATTTTATAAAAAAAATCACTTCAAAAGAAAATGAGCATCATGAAAATATATCTCATCTAGGATTATATTTTTAAATTAATAAGTATTTAACAAATGTTACATAATTAGTACTTAATTCTGGAGAAGCAATGAATTAAAAAATTCACTGGAATAAAAAGTAAACACAAGTCAATTATCAACTCTGAAAAGAAAATAATTAAAATAACATTCCAAACAATACATATGTGTATACAATCCAAAATAAACCACAAAATTCATTTGATTTTTTTCATACCTTAGATAATTTAAGCAACAAAAATTATTTACAAAACCATCAAAACACTCTTTTTCATGATTATTTACAAATGAAACATTTCGTAAATAAAAAAAAATTCTTCATTGATTGTTGTTCTTAAAACTTCCATAAGTGGAATAATGAATCATATAAATATGACTAAAAAATGAGCTACATCATTTTAGCATGAAAAGTGCAAATATATAAAGAAAGAGCGTTCTTTTAATACATTATGAATTTATTATAAAATTTCAAACAATTTTATTTGTGTTTTATTCATAACTTAATTAGAAAAATTTTATTTAAAAAAAAATTTAAATCTCAATTTTAATTTAATGAATCAAATGTATTACAAAAATGAATTAATGCAAATCTAAAAATTTTAAATATAGATAGTAGCAATGTTTTCCATGTCACAGTAAGAAAAAAAATGCAAATTTATTCTTTACAATTCACTTATAAATTTTTTTAGAAAAGTATACCAATAACCTCAAATAAAGTAAAAAATAATGCACTACTATTTTCTATTTTTAGGCAATATTTATTTATGTGTAATTGAGAAATAATTTTTTAAAAAAAACACTAAATATTAATATAAATACTACCTATCCATATTAAATGTTTTGATATAACTACTATTATAGAAAATATAAAGTAGAATTCCAACAGAAATAAGATCAAACACAACATGACAAAAATTAAAAGTTACAACTAAAATCATTAAAAAATTTTAAAGCTAATTGAAAAATAATAAATTTATTTTTGAAAAATGTCTAATATCATGCACGATTTGCATTTTATTCTTCAATGGTAGAAAAGATTGGCATGGAAGGATTAGCAAAATAAGAAAAATAATTATTTTATGATTTCAAAATGAATGCTCAAACCAACAGTTGAAAAGAAAAATGATGTAGGAATATGAGAAAGCTGAAAAAGCACAAAGTTATGAAAAGTGCCTTATTTTTTTTAATCAATAAATAGTTTCATCTGTGGATTTTCAAAATGCAATCCAGGAAATCAATTCAGGGATTTTGCACTTTGTCATATCCTCCTACTTAATTATAACAGCTTGGAAAAAGAAAAAGTATCACAGTGAAAAATGCTACAGGCTATTTTTACCTAATGTAAAAAATCAAAACCCAAACTGGCTGGTAAAAATATAAATTTTATTACAATATTAATATTAAATTTACTCAATTAAGGGACAAAGAGAACCATGTATACTATTCATATAAAGTCTAAAGATATTTAAGCCATTTTTATTTAAGACAAATTAGTTTTTTCTATGAATAACAGGTTTTATATTTAATCAACTCTAATAACTTAAAAAAAACTCATTGCATTATATTCACATAAATTTATATTAATATAAGAGCATTTTTTCATCTAAGAAAAAAATTTTATGTTTGGGTCTAATTCTTTAACAATAGGTAAGGGTCTCAATTGTGTAATATATATCACACAGCTACCCTTTTAGCACCTGGCATTCCTGATCGAATACACTGAAGCAAAAGTTCATCATCCTCTGATTCAGAACTGCAGAGAGAATTGCGCGAATTATTCAGGCAAATCTTGTCATCTGCAAAAGACAGAGTACTCAAATCACTCAAAGAGGCTGACGGAGAAAGAATGGGAGTATCTTCTGTTCTATAAATGCACATAGAGTCCTCTTGAAGATTCCCATAACAATCTTTTCTGAGTAATTGAGCTTCAGCAACAGTTAATTTGCGCTGGTTCAGAGGTTTAAATCGACGATTTTTATTTTGTAATGAATAGTCTGCTCCATTAAGTGATGACTTAGAACTGGGCATGCCAGCTTTGATGCATTCAGTAACAATATCGTCGTCATCTTCTGCATCCGATATACCATCTGGACGGTTGTCTCTGTACCCCTGAAATTATTCACATATGTAAATTATATACTTGAATGAAAAAATCATAAATACTTTCTCTGTAAAAATGAATTATCTTAAAAGAATTTTAAAAAATCTTTTTTCACATTAATTTTATTTTTCACTTAAAGGGAAGTTTCCTCAAATATAATGCATAATGTTGCCTAATGCATAAGAATTTTTTTTCTTTAAAAAATATACATTTGATAAAATTTACATATCAAAAAAATGAATATAGAATTGTTCAAGCTCACTGGTTTAAAAACTGCAATACCTTACCTCTCCTGTCATAAATTATTTTCTATCTCACAAAGTTTATATAAATAGGTTTTAATATGATAACATATCTGAAACACATGATAACATGTGAAACCTTACATATCCATGAAGTAAACAGATCATGAGTATTATTTCAAATCAATGTAATGTCCTTTTGTCCTTTGTCCACTTGTCCTTTTGTTAGAAATATAGAAACAATTTATTTTGTGCAAAAAATATATTAAAGATGTTATACACAAGCAATGTATTAAACAGTATTATTAACTGGTGAGTAATCAGTATTATGTAAATTCTTAAGGGAATAATTCAGACTTTCTGTCTCATGTTTTTCAGACTGCCATGTTTTAAATGAAAATAAATGCTCAATTTTTTAATTTATCTCATCGTTCTTATTTACCCTAATGATTGTGCCCTCTAATAAAATATTTGGATTATATATTAATATTTTGGTCATAATAATTTACAAGATTTTAACATGAAAAGGAGGATTGTTTCCAGATAAATGCAGTTTTTTTAATGATCTAAAATAAATTTTTAACACTCTAATTCTTCATCTCATGTTAAGTAACACAGGGTGTTTCATTATCAGTGTGACAAACTTGCAAGAAGGGTGTAGCAGATTATTCATGCATGAGTTAGAAGTGAAAGAAAAATCTACCATAAAACTTAACTTTAATTAAACAAACAAAGCATATTAGTAAAGGTTTCAGATATATAATAATAGGCTATCTTTGCCTTCTACAACTTACACCTTTGGCTTCTCAATTGCCAATGAACCACTGTACTCAAGCAACACCACCCACTTACAGAAATAAGGGAGGTGTGACATGATAATTATATAACATTTCCCACCTGAACTCCCACGAGTTCACTTACAATTGATTTCTAAAAAAGTTGCTTACATCCAAGAATCATATCAATTCATATGACAAAAACATCACATTGAATTAAAAAGCAAGAACCATATTAATTTAAATGAAGACAATTCGCAGAATATTACATCAACTTACAAAACATTAAAATCGTTCACAATCACTTCATACATAAACAGACATATTAAATAATATGTATTAAATAAATTTAAAATAAAAATAATTAAAGATTTATATTTAAAAATATATAAGTACATTACCATTAAATACTGAATGAACATTGACATTTTACACTCTAAAAATAACTCTTGCATAATTAAGGATTGATTTCTAAATTATAATTAAGTTGAACTGAGCATTTTATGTTTCCTTTTAGAGTTTTAAAAAGAAGAAAATGAACACTTCTGTCTTGTTCTAAATACAGTTCAAAACCTTTCCCATAACCAAAATATTTCTAGGATAGCACTCATCATGAATCAAAACAATGTCATTAACCTTAACTGAAACAATTTTACCTAGATGTAGAAAAATATAGGCTCATCAGTTAATAAGTAAAAACTCTTTTCTCCGCTTATTCCAGAAATGATTTAAAACAATTTGCTGATATTTATATTTCTTTAGACATTTAAATCTTCCATTTCATGTTTTGTTACAGGTAAAGATAACAATCTTTTACCAACTAGGAAATGAGAGTGGATGAGTGAATAGGGCTCTAAGGGGTCGCTGTACAGATATGCAATAGACTTGGAATTAATTATGGCTTAAATCCCAAGGAAAACTATTTTCAATTCTTTAGAGAAAATGAAACTCTACCAATGTTTTTTTTAACAAGTTTTAAGTATTCATATTTGGCTCTTACAGAAACCTCCTTAACATAGACTTCTCTCAACTATGAATTCCTACACTATATCTTTGGAAGCAAACATATTTTTGACCTCTTAGTATTATCAATCAGTTTCCTTAATTGTTTTTGGTTTACAATTAACCCTTTAAAAAGTTTTAGCATTACCAGAATATAAAACAGAACATAATCCTCTCGATAAGATACAAATAATCTGAAATCCAATGAAAAGAAATTAGTACTTAGGTTAAGAACTAACTCTAAGTGATATGCTCTTGTTACAGCACAGATGAAAATAAGTAAATAACATTATGAATTCCAAAAATGTACAAAGAAAGGTCCAGCAAAATCCAAGATATATGGGGGATGTTCTTGAATTCTATCAAGGGATAATGGACCTATCATTTGTGTTTTAGATTTCACTTTGAAATGCTTACAAATTAAACAATAATTTAATATCTTTTTACATATTAATGACCTTTAACAATCTAGAATTGTTCTTATAAATGTGTCAGAGTAACATCAACACTAACTAGCATGACACAAATTTAGTATGAGCATCACAGATGAGTAGCTCAAATATTTATCATTTGATGGAAAGAGCCATGGATGTTTGGCTTTCATACACTCATTATCATGTTTCTGGGCCTTGTTGAAACTGTAGGTCTCAATAAGGACCAGAATGAAGCAGATGAGACAATCCAGTAGGCCTTGACTACAACAAAAAACATATCAGAATCTTCCCTCCAGATTCTCCTCTTATAGTAAGGTCAGCAGGATTGTTGGAGCCACCGTAGTGGTTTAAACACTGGAGAGTAAGTAACTGTACTTGTGCCACTCTATTAGTCACAAATGGCTTTCACATTTTCAATGATCCCTTCATTCAGTGAAGAACTATTTGAGAGTCACTCGTCAAAAAAATTTGCTCCATGAAAACAGAGAAGAGCCTTGTGTGTGTGTAGGTAATTTCCTAAATATACACCAAAGAATGCTGTCATCAACTCTAATCTTGCAAATGTCAATATTTTCAACAGTGTAGCTTTACTTTTCAACATGACAAAATTCATTTTAATTCGGGCCTACACAATTCACATATCTTACGAACACCCTATGCCTTCTGAACGACATCACAAAAGACATGAAGTGAAACTATTCACCTCTGCACTTTCGGGAAATTTATGTTCAATCAATACTAATTCAAGTTCAGAAAATTCAGAACACCAAGTCCACCATTTCGTATCAAAGTCAATTGGCAAAACTTTGTCTCCATTCTTAGACCACATTCCCACATCTATTAAAGGAGAATTTTTATTGTTATTACAAAGGAACTAATAATTCCATATAGATAAAAAAAAATCTTTGAAATAACTCTCATTACATATTGCTTTGCAATTCTAGAATCATGGAATATCTAACATCTTTAAGTCTAATTTAATTTTATCCTCTATTGGATTCCACTTCAAACCTAAAGAGCTTGTCCCTTGCCCACAAATAGTATTTTCCTAGTATCCTTAAATGAAATGCTGCTATCTTAAATATTTCTATTGCCGTAGACTTTAACGTATAAACCTCCTAAGCAGTGTTGGTTCCATAACATGGATTGTAAACATAAAGAAATTTAACATTTTGTAACATTTTGGGTGATTTTCTTTAATTTTTTAAAGTGAAATTTAAAAACACAAACCAGGGAAAAGAGCATAGTTGTTCACTAAAATGGAGGCATTTAGATATGGAGGCTGCATTGAATCATCCAGATCTTCCACAGTTATATAAAAATATCAGTTCTCTATCCTCTTCTGCAATCTCTATCATAGGGAAAGCCTTTTCTAAATCTCTGCAAAATGCAACTTACCTTTCCCAAAATTTAAGAATTGTACCCAATAAATCTGCATAAAAAGATTAAGTCTCAATTCAAGCAACTCATTTAAAGATTTATTATTTTAATTTGCTTCGCAGCTGTAGTAATAAGCAATTCTAATCCAAGTTGTTTCCTAGTCATTCAAATTACTTCTTAGGGGACATAAAATAACCTGAATTCCTATTCTCATTAACACATCTCCCAGCAATCTGACATTTTAATTGATTTGAAATAATCTGCTTACATTAGTCAGAAATTTCCTTTGATTTTTAACTTAATAAATTAAAACACCTTTTCATAACCTTATAATTAGAATTTAACTCAACTGAGGGTCTCATGTTTAATTTCCACATCAATCTACAAACATACATTTTTCAATTAAATTTCAGAAAGCTTTTAAATATTTTAATCAATGATTTTTTCTGAGAAAAGTCTTTTTTTTTTTTTAATTGAAACTATTCTACCTCCCCAAAAAATTTGAAATCACACAAGATAGAAGAAGAATCTAAAACTAAACAAACATTTCTACAACATTATATGCTCCATTTTTCTTCCTTCCTCATCCACCAGCAACTAGCCTAAACAAGATCTGATCACACTAACATTTTAACTAAATTTTACTTTTTCATCATAAACAATGTTCTAAAATGAATCACAACCAACCAGAACCTCTATCTGAGTGTCATTTAAATATGAGTCAGGACTCTGAAGCCCCTTTTCCTTCAATACATCTTGTATTGAAGCACTGGTAATGTTCAAGAACATATTAAAATAAATTTTGTTATGAAAGCTTCAATTACATACCACTATGAACTTTTATCTTTATTGTGTGAAGTTAGCAAAACTAATGGATCCTTTCTTTCATAAGTAGTTTTTTCCCCAGATGCAAATATAGCTAGTTATTCATACTGTATTGGTTTTAATTTCAATTCTTTGACCAATTTAAACAATAACAATGAAATACTAAAAAAGTACCAGTCCGGTGGACTCTTCACTCTGTGTGAATTACACCATGAAATTTTTTAGAGGTAAAATAAGCATTTCACATATGTGCATTAACACATTTCATTTTAGGTAAGTGAATGAAATGAGAGAGGAAAGAAAGAATAGAAAATATCTGATTGCTATAAGATAATAATAAACTTTTACTTAACATATTATATCTATGAAATCGATAAATGTTTTTTTTTTTATTATTATTATTTATTTGTCTATTTATTTTTTACCCCTTCACTCTACCTAAAGATCATTCTGTATCCAATATTTTAGAATTTATATAATCATGATTACCATTATAAAATAAGCAACATTTTGTTACTTGCCTATTAAACGCTTAAGCAGATAAGTTTTTAGGTTTAAAATAGTTTCTTTGATGCATTTGATTACTTTCATAGTTTTGAGAAAAGGTTTGCCTCACTTTTAAGAGCGCTAATAGATTCCACAATTTCTCTAGATTCCCTTTCATTTCTCAAAAATGTAATAATTTCCAAAACCTTGCAATTCACTCCCCTGTTTCTCTGAAAATTTAAAACCAAATCTGGTGGTAACTATTCCCATAATATCAGATTTAAGACAATGCCATATGAACCCTTTGCTATATTCAATGATGCATAAATTTCTTATATTGACTTCTACTTCCCTATATAATCTACGTAAACCTTTAATATAAGATGAATTTCTAACAGGCTCCAAATTTAATAATTTTATCATGTAACAATTTATAATACAGTCAGTCATACCAAATCTTTATTATAAAAGTTCAAGACACAAGTCATAGTTTTACTTATTTAATTCAAATCCAACAACAACATTATAAGCAAGGCCAGGGAAAAAAGAATTCTAGATGCATGAATTTTCCAATTTTTGTAAGAGAATTATTTGATCTGATTATGTTATCAAAACAATTTAAGAATTCCAAGAATCTGCTAGAATCACAGAGTTGCGGAATTTTAAATTTTTGTAGTTTTAAGGCTGAAGCAGTATTTTCCAAAACACTATCACGAACTCAAGTAGTACAATAACAATTCATTGGTTGTTATAAAGTCTTTAATACTGTTCTTTAATTTAATACTAGTAGACAACATTTTGTTATCATATTCTTCCAAAGTCTTTCATTTATCTGGATCATTAATGAGTTTTACTTCTAAATCAAGGTTTTTTAAGATTTGTTCATTCATATCTAACAGTTCTAATAACTCAGATAATGAGTGTAAATCCTCAATAGCTCCCTTGAAACTTTGTAACCTTTATGCAGTCTAGTAATACTTGTACAAAAGTCAGCTAATTTTGATAGCCTATGCATATCTATTCAGTTCATAAAACCTTATCTTGACAGTCCAAGGTAATGAAATTTCAAGAATATCCAACCTTCATTCTTTACAAAATTAAAAACATATAACTGCAAAATTTCTTGGATAATTCCTTCATGGTTGGTATGCATCAACATTGCAGATCATTCACGTGTAGGTTAGAGGTGCAAGAAAGTCCTCCATAAAATTTAACTTTAATTGAAACAAACATAATAAATAAGTAAGGGTTATAAATATATATTATTAAGTAATCTCTGCTTTCCACAACCTGCCACTGAATGACCATACTAGCAGCGTTCTCTCATAGAAATGATGGCAGAGTGGTATGGTAATTATGTAACAAGGAATGGGGGGCACAAAGACAACTCAAAATCACATAGCACCGCAGGGACAGAAATGCTTTCGTCATGTGGTAGAGGACATTATATGAAAGCATGACTGCATAACAATCCCATTTCAAACTAATATTTAATAACCAGTCACTGAGATAGTAAAATGGATGAACAGTCAAATGTAGAATTAGCCAACATTCGCCTACAATATGGAGTGCAGACTGTAATAGACATGATGCTCTATGCCTGTATCAGAAATGTTTCCTAAACAAGCATACTCCTCATTATATGATCTTTGCACATTTCCAAAGAAAGTAAAACCAAATGAGTCCATGATTTACATTACATCAATGCACAGAGGATTATCAGCAGAGGGATTTTGCTCCTCAGTTTAATAATAATCAACATAGACTCCACATCTGCTATATTCATTTTGTTTATGGATGATGCAAGTTTTACAAGTGTAGGATGAAGGAAATTCACAGAAGACTAAGTTTTACCTTAAATTCCTATAATGTCCTCTTGAAGACCTCAGATATGCTCATGGTATGCAAATATAACTGAAAGTCATTTCTCTAAATGCTTGGGTTAGAATTGTCAAAGACCACCCACTTTCATCAGCTTTACCTACTTCCTCCTCATCTGCGTGATAGTGAATACTTGATTTTCCTGTAGAAAATACTGCCAGAACTTATCAAATATATTCCTAAATCCTTACACCACTAAGCATAATTAGTTGCAGCATGATGGGTCTTCATTCCATTATACCAATCAAGCCTTGGAACACCTAAATGTTATATTTGGATATCAATGGATTGATCATAGTAATTTGGTTTATTGATTTGATGATCACCAAACCTATCATGCTTGAATTCTTTTGATGAAGTTAAATGAAACCATTCGTGTACAAGACCCCCATTGAATTAGCTGAAGACCTAGTAACTTGTATCTCTGTAGCCACCAAGAAGATCCAAGATATACTAAGAATATTTTAAAATGTTAAGAGATTCCATGAGGCACTGATACAATATGAGTGCTTGTGATCAATAATTCAAACACCTTTGTACCTATGTAAAAATTATTTAAAATGCTTGCTGTTATATATACATGATGCTTTTCCTTTTCTTTTAACCCTAAATCATGCCAGAAGGCATTTCCAACAAAGCAATGCTATATGATTCTATTAAGTGAATCGTCTCTCTCTCTCTCTCTCTGGCCCCCCCCCCCCATCTATCCTGCAAATTTGTCATGCTGGTAATGAATTAGCCTGTAAAGCCTATGAATCACTAAACTTTATTCTGCTGAAACAAAGACTATGATTCCCTAATGTAGTTAGAAAATAAAATAGAGTGAGCAAATTGTCTTGTTCCACAATATTTTATTATCATATTAAATATGGGTTTCAGATATTTTTCAGATATATTTAATTGCATTTTGTAAGCTTTTCCAAAGTATTTCTATGTAAATCACAGTCTACTAAAAGATTTAAATATGATTTTTTTTTCAAAGCATTTGCTGGAACTTGAACAAATGAAAAGTCTTAATCTATACATGAAAAAGTCTTAAAAGCAACTAAATTACTTACCAGTTCTTTATTAAAAGCATAGAACTTTTTTGATGCCTTTGTATTTTTAGAGTTTCTCAACTGACTTTTTGGCATCCCTAACTGTATACATTGTTGAACTAAGAGTTCACTTTCATCGATATCCAATTCCTCATCCGATTTGCACAGTTCCTTTTCATCCACATCCTAAAAGCAATTCAAAATATTAAAGCTTGTAGATGTAAGAGATCAAGATTATTCCAAAAGACAAGAATGTTTAATCTTAAAAAAAAAGTCAGGTGTAATTCTATGGTAGATAATGTACTCGAAAGTCTTCTAGAGTCAAATAATACATCCTGCTTAGAGTTAGGATAATTCATTTGGCCCATTTTAATTTACAATTTTTAAAAAAAGCTTCATTATTTATGTATTCAAAACTAAATTCCTTCAAAAAAATTTAGATAATTTTATATTACCAGCTAAATAGCAACCCTTTCAATAAATGCATCAAAAATATTTTTTTAATGATTTTACAAAACCTTTATAAAACCTCACTATATTTTAAAGGAGTTTAATCTTATTTTCTTTCCAAAAAATCAAGCACTGACAAATATAAAGATTATATTAGTCTTAATTATAAATATTTTTGAAAAATATACTTTCAGACACCTATAGATAAGCAAAATGCACAATAAAACTCTTAAGTGCTCAACAATTTTGAAAAGAAAGACAAATGAAATGGTTCATTCATGTTACATTATATAAGGAGAGGGGAGGAAATACATCAAAAATAAATGTAAGAAATCTAGAGATGAATCTTAAAAATTACAGATATAAAATTACCAATGAAGTGAAATACCTGAAAAGATAATTATGTCTTGAAAACATTACCTTATGAATAAAAATTTATCCTATTGAATTTCAAGTACATAGAACAAGCAACAAACATTAGTTGGCATAAATTATAACACAAGATGGAACATAAAAATTTCTTACAAAATTCCAAGAAAGATGTAAAGAATTAAGAGAAAGGTTAAACAAAAAGAAGTTTGAGCTCAAATGTGATTATATTACTTTTATGGGTCATAAAGTTTTGAGTGCTGGAATTTGACCAGATACAATAAAAACTAAAGCAATTATTGAGATGAAAGAGCCATCCAATGTAGATGATGAATTATGAAGATTCTTAGGAATGTGTAATTATCATATATTTCTGGATATGTAACTAATCGAACCATTAAAGCAGCTTTTGAAACAAAATGCTTCTTAAAACTGGAGTCAAACACAAAGAGAATTTTTTCATCAATTATACTCAAACACTTCAAATTTTTAATGTCACTAAGAGTGTACAGATTAAATGTGATGCTAGTCAATATGGATTTGGTTCCGTTCTATTGCTAGGTCCTTCTGTTACTTCATATGCCAGCTGCTCATTAAATCCAACTAAGAAAACTCAAATTCAAAAAGAAATGCTTGCAGCAGCTTAGGATTCAAAGAAATATCATCATGTGTATGGTTGAGAAGTAACAGTTTATATGAATCACAAGACATATTGAAGTCAATAAAGAAGGAGCTTCTTCACAAGAACCAAAATGCTTACAAATTATATTTTTGAAAATTCAAAAGTATAATTATAAGTTGATATACAAACCTGGCAAAAACATTCTTAATCAAGGTATAATCACTAGAGCTTCTTTGAAAGAGGCTTCACAAACAACTGACAGCACTCATGATATAGTTTACAAAGTAAATATCTTGCCTATAAAGGAAGTAGCTTGGGAAGGATTATTGAGCAATCCAATGAAGATGAAGAAATTGGCACTAAAAGATACTATTCTGAATGGTTGGTCTTCGTATAAAAAACACTACTAAATTCTGATAAGCCCCTATTATGTTTATAAAAATGAGTTTGGATTTATAAGTGAAGTTACAGTCAGAGGTGAAAGAATAGTTATTCCTAAGAAATTGAGAAAAGAGCCGAAAGAAAAAATCAATTTAGGACATCAGGACATTAACTCTTGTTTGAAGAGTGTTATGAACAGAAATGCCTTCTGAAATTAAACAATTTATATATAAGTATTCCATATGCCTAGCTTTCAGGGACAAACTACTTCGAGAGCCTCTCAAATGGCCTGATAGTCCAAAGAACCATAGCAAAAAGTTGGAATTGACAGTTTTCAGCTGGAGGACATACGTTACCTAGTAGCAGTAACTTATTTCAGTCAATTTATAGAGTTAAGATTTTTTGTCAAATACTACTACAAATATAGTATTAAATAAATTAAAAGACCATTATGTAAGGTGTAGATTTCCTTTCAAACTTGTTACAGGTGATGATACTCAACTTCAATCTAAGGAATTCAACAAATTTTGTAAAAAATAGGATATTATATACAAACAAACCCAAACAACAAATAAAACAAATAGATGAGCTGAATCTGATGTGAAAATTGTAAAAAAAATATAATGAAAAAGGCTACAGCTGCACAGGAAGATATCTATTTAGGATTGTTAAGGCTCTCATTGACACACCACCACGAATTTATGAACCTAATGTTAATCCTATGGAGTTACTTACTTTAAGTTTCATAACTAGAATATTTATTTTAAATGCATAGAATAAAGTGTATTTTAAAGAGAATTAGAAAAAGGAAAGCTTCTGTGGAATTACTTTTTTTTGTCTGATTTTTGTAAGTATTTTTAAATTTTTATTAAAGATCTGAAAATTCGCATCCAGCGCACTAAACTGATCATAAAAATACTTTAAAAAATTGGACAAAAAAGTAATTACTCAGAATCCTTCCTTTTTTATGCTCTTTCAAATGCATATTTTAATTTTTTTTTTTTAAATTTATTCTGCTGCTTGTAATTTATTGAGTCAACGTAGTAAATAAGGAAAGAGGGGAAAGCAAAATTAAAAGTCCAGCTTCAGTGTACAAGGATACGTAGTAAAAACCCATAGACAAAAAGAGATTTATGATCAGTTAAGGGAACTCGGCAAATTTCTAGGAATTTGCAAGATTTCTCAGAATCCCAAGAGCTTCTTTTTTAAAGCTTTGTTTACAGATGCATAATATTCACTGAAAGTGTCTAACTTGTAATACAGATATCTATGAGGTATTTCATAGTGTTTAAAAAGTAAACTTCATTTATAATTTCTTAAAAAAAAAAAAAAAAAAAAAAAAAAAAGAATCCTTCATTTATGCTATTTTTATTGAGTAATTAAGAAAAACACAATAAAAATTATTTTATTAATTATTAAAATGATCAATAGATCATTTCAATATGTTCATTAATATATCAATGGAGATATTGTAAATCTGTTACAACATTCTTTTATATCTCCAAAATTGAAATTCATCTGTTTTTCCCCAGTATTTAGTTATTTATACATTAGAACATTTGCTAAAATTAAAATTTGTGTTGCAGAAATTTATTACAATTATTAAATAATAGGAATAACTGTCAAAGCAACAAGATAAGATTAAATTTTTCATAATATCGAAGAAAGAATAAAGAACAGAATTTTTCGGAATGGAAAGAAGGAATAATTAAGCTGTGTTATTCCCACTTTCAGTCTTCAGGAATGGATTATGAAATAAATCATGAAGGGTACGCTGTGAAGGCTTTAAAAAATTCTGGAGTACTTAGCAACCACTACAGATGGTTAAATGTCCAGCTTCTAGCCAAAGTATAACTCCAGAAAAAGGAATAATTCCAAAAAAATTTCTCCTCTTGATAAATTAGGAAAAATGGTTATAAATAAAAACCATGATTATTTCTATCAAATAAAGGGTCAACAGCAAATTTCAGAAAATAAGTATTGTCTTTTTGTAATAAGGACAAAAAATGGTCCATATTATTATGGAAAAAAATATTTTAGGAAAATTATTTTTGGGATGAAATGACAAAAAAATTAAAATTCTTTTATTTTAATTGCCTATTATCCGAATTTGCTGATCCGCAATATCTTATGGCCAGGCATAACCGAGTTTCTATTCTGGAAGAACAGGAAAAGAGAATAAAACGAAAAATTACATTAATGTAAAATGTTAGTCATTTTGTATCCCTGAAATTATAATACTAATATTCTTAAGTTGTTCTTAATACTCAATTAATCTGTATAAAATTATACTGTGATATGATACTGTAAGCAGAAAGCAAAAACAAGAATTTTGAAGGAATCATAAATTTTCATTACTTTCTTAAATTATCATTTACACATGTTGGTATTTTAATGGGAAAATGTTATTTTAATGTGTTTGTTTTGTATGTGTTTTTATATTATTATTGGTCGTGGTAGCCTAGTGAATAAGGCAGGGTACTCGTTGCCGGCGGTTCTTGTCGAATCATAGGTTCGAGCCTTAATGCCACAAAAGACCCGCCATGCAGCTGGGATGGATGCATGCCAATTCTATCAAGATCCAAAGTCTTCCCATTGGGGTGGTGTGGAAGTTAGGATAGGGAGTGCCAGCTCAGGTGACGTCCTCGTCACTTGGCTGAGGTTAAAAATTATGAAGTCTGTCGCCAGTAGCCTGTGTTGTTCCTAGTGCAACGCCAATAGAACCAAACAAACATTATATTGTTATAGTGGTGTATTACATTTAAAACTCAAAAGTAACAATTTTATTTCGATTGCTGCAACTGTATGCACTTATTCAACAAATTACCCACAAAACATTAACATAGAAAGATTTTGAGAATAGGAGTGGGCACACGAATTTTTAAATATATTACTATTTTCGTATATTAGT
>BMAW01091430.1:26956-128611 GCA_019974015.1 Nephila pilipes
TTTTTTTTTTTTTTTTTTTTTTTTTTTTTTTTTTTTTTGATTATGTATAATAACTAAAGGAAAATTGCTCAAATTTTAATGATAAAATAAAATGCACATTTACATAAATAATTTGTGCGATTATTTATTACTATTTTTTCAAAACTCCATTTGTAGGAATCAGATTGAAATATATCGAATTTTTATGATTAAATGAAGAAAATAGAAAAAAATATATATATTGTGAGCAAAAATGTTTCTGGTTCTTAGATATGTGCACAATTTAACATGGATAATACATTTTTCAAGAAAGAAAACATTATCTTACTGCATTGAAATAGTGTCTGGATTAGCTGAATGATTACATTCGCTATTTCGTGGCTAGCGATGTTTAATTTATTAATGCCTGTATTGTTAAAATCTATTCCAAAAGAATTCGTTCAAGAATTTATTTGAAAAAAAAATCAAGAAAGAAATATGTTACATTATAATTAGATTTCATTAAAAATGAAACAGAATATCATGAAGCATCTTTGTAGATGCAAGAGAAAAAATATCTTTCAGATTTTATTTTCAACTGTTCAGGTGTTAATTTTTGTGGACCCTTTATCATTAAATATCCAGGATAAAGAAATGGTACACACCTTAAATTTATGCCTGTATTTTTGTTTGCATGCTAACAAAAGCAGTTCTCTTAGATATAGTGTGTGATTTGACATGTCAGTCATTTATTGCCACTTTAAAGAGATTTTTTGCAAGAAGGAGTAAGTCACAATGAATGTTTAGTGATAATGCTGTAAATTTTACAGATGCAAATGCAGAACTTAAAAGATTGTATAACCTCGTAAAAAAACTGGTTAATGAGTTGTTTAATTTTTTAGCATCAGAAGGTATATGATGGAGATTCCTGTCCCCAAGAGAACCAAACTTTGGAGGTTTATGGGAGGCAGGAATTAAGTCTTTTAAGTAATATTTCAAAAGGGTTATAGGGAATTCTAAATTAACTTATAAAGAATTTCTCACTCTAACTTGTCAGATTAAGGGAATTTTAAATTCTCACCCTCTTACACCTTTAACTGATAACATGGAGGACCTGGAAGTATTGACTTCCGGTCATTTTCTTACAAGTCGAGTGATAAATGCCATTGTTGAACCTCGTATAACAAATGTTTCTGAAAGAAGACTTAAATATTGCCAGAGGACTATAAAAATGTTACAAACTATTTGAAAGCAGTGGCAAAATAATTATTTAAATATTTTGAAACAATGAAGAAAGTAGATGATTATAAAAAAACAATATAAAAATTGGGGATATGGTAATTGTAAAGGAAGATAGCCTTCCCACTAGTAAACAGATTTTGGGCAGAATTGTAAACATTTTTGTTGGAAAAGGCAATAATATCAGAATGGTAAATGTAAAAACACAAAATGGTATCTTTAAAACATCAAAAATTGCTGTTTTACTTATGGAAAAAAAATGATTAATTTATGGACAATATTAGTTTTATTTAAACTCATTAATATTATTTTGTTAAAAGATGTTTTAATAATTTTATTTTTATTGTATATGTATATACATCTGTATTTTATTTGCTTGTGCATTCCAATTGTTTCAGATAGATTGGTTTGCATTAAAAAACAGCAGTTGATTTCTATTTTATATATTTCTGATCATTCATGTATTTTACTAGTATTATTTGTGAATAAGATGTATTTTTTATTTTGTTAGGATTTTATTTGAATTGAAAATACTTATGTATAACTTGTATGTATTGCTATGTACATGTAAGTATTGAATTTATTTTTTAAGTAAAATGACTGTGCTTTATTTCCTGAAATTGTTATTTTATCAGCCAGCAGGATATTAAGTCCATTGTCTTCTTTTGTATTAAACCAGAGAGGCTTATAATCAAGCCACAAGATGACACTCTTCTTGCTTGGAATGTGAGAGAGATGTTTGTTTTTAGTATTCAAATGGTTATAAAACGAATTGGTCATTCACTCACATATAGGTGCTTATTCTGTTAGTTCCTATATAGTTTGGAATTAATACATATTGTTTGCTTGTTTAAATGGTCAATCAAAGTTAATTGAAAGAACTTTAATTACTTATTGTACTAACAAGTACTCCAGATATAATTTCAGCTCTTTCAGTTACTAATGATAGCATTTGAATAAAATTACAAGAAAAGGCTAAATTTTTATTGAAAAATTGAATTAAAATAGAAAAAAGTTTTACTATGCCAAAATTCAATCCATCAATACATATTCCAATCAATAACCTTCGTTTTGGTATAACCAGAAGTTTTGACATAATTTCAGAATCTGGCAATAAGTGTTTGTATAAACAATCTTAGATAAACAATCACATGATACGTAACTATGGTGGTGTTTTACAATAAAGAAGGCGTGGGTAATTTCCACTGCCAATATTTGTACTTCTAGTTTTGAACATTGCTTCACAAAAAAAAAAAGTTTTGTTAAAAAATACTAGTCCTAATTTTATGTTTACTGGATGCAAGATGTTGTTATGGGTGATGTGTCAAAAATCTAACTTTTATTTTTTAATTTCACAATCTTTTTTTTTTTTTTTTTTTTTTTTTTTTTAATACTGCATATGAATAATGATTTATTTTCTAAACAAGAGTTAAAAACAAATCAAAATACACCAGTAAAATTTATAAAATTTTAAAAAGCAAATGTGCAGACTTTTTTTTCTCTTCCTTTCATTGGCTGAATATTATATAATTAACAGGTCAATTGAAAAGTCCCCGGCCTACCATAGTAAAACACATTTTTTTGGCAAAATTAGTTTTTATTATTCAACATAATTCCCTTCAAGGATGATACACTGATTATAGCGACCCTCCAAGTTTACGATACCATTTTTGTAGTACGATTTGTCCTTTGCTTCAAAACAGGCCTCAGTTTCGGCGATCACCTCTTCATTCGACGAAAATTTCTTCCCAGCGAGCATTCTTTTGAGATCTGAGAACAGGAAATAGTCGCTGGGGGCCAGATCTGGAGAATACGGTGGATGAGGAAGCAATTCGAAGCCCAATTCATGGATTTTTGCCATAGTTTTCACTGACATATGACACGGTGCATTGTCTTGGTGAAGCAGCACTGTCTTTTTCTTCAAATGCGGCCGTTTTTCAGCGATTTCGTCCTTCAAACGGTCCAATAACGCTATGTAACAGTCGCTGTTGATGGTCCTTCCTTTTTCAAGGTAGTCTATGAAAATTATTCTATGCACATCCAAAATACAGATGCCATAACCCTGCCAGCCGACTGTTGCGTTTTCCCACGCTTTGGAGCGGTTTCATCGTGTGCAGTCCACTGTCGATTGGACTTCAGAGTGAAATAATGGAGCCATGTTTCATCCATTGTCACATATCGGGTCGGGTTTATTACGCTTGATCATCTTCAAACACTGCTCTGAATCATCAATTCGTCGTTGTTTTTGGTCAAAAGTGAGCTCGCACGGCACCCACTTTGTACAGAGCTTTCTCATACCCAAATATTCGTGAATGATATGATGTACACGTTCAGTCGATATCTTTAGAGTGTCTGCTATTTCATTCAATTTCAATTTACGGTCATTCAAAATCATTTT
This sequence comes from Nephila pilipes, assembly GCA_019974015.1. Taxonomy (NCBI): domain Eukaryota; kingdom Metazoa; phylum Arthropoda; class Arachnida; order Araneae; family Nephilidae; genus Nephila; species Nephila pilipes. Next base: position 30,552 of record BMAW01091430.1, read on the forward strand.
GTGGATTTTTTTACTGTTTTCGTCGGTAACAACCTCTTTTGGGCGTCCACCGTCTTCGGTGCTCATTTCACTACGTCTAAACTTAGCATACCAATCCTTGTTGGTTGATTTTCCTGGGGCAGTGTCCGGAAACTCGGCATCAGGCCAAGTTTTTGCTTCAACTGTATTTTTTCCCTTTAAAAAGCAATACTTTATGAACATGCGAAATTCCTTTTTATCCATTTTTTTTCACAATAACAAAAGTTGTTTCACTCGAAATGCTATAATTCACAAACTAATGGTCCGACAGCTGTCAAATTTATACACGCATCTTTTGAGGGTTAGGGCTAACTAAAAAACATATGGATTTAATTCTAGTAGAGCCATCTATGTGTCAAGCCAGGGACTTTTCAATTGACCTGTTATATCAATGTATCACAATACACACCAATTTCAATACCAAAATAAAAATTTAACTCAAAGTTTTAAAAAAAAAATGTTTTAAACTTTAATCTTCATTTTTAGTACTACTGATCATTAAAAAAAAAATGGGAAATAAAAATAGATTTTAAAAAATTCACACTTTTATTATGTAGTAATCTGACAAATTTGAAAAGGGAGGGGAGAGAAGAAGTTGCGAATATTTTTAAAAATTAGGAGAAGGGTCCCAGTTGAAAAAAGGTTGGAAACGCACAGATGGTACAGTGAGTGTTATTTTGCTAATACTTAAAATCAAGTTGATTTCAGATAACAAGAAAATAGAAGTCAATGCTTTCACAATAAGGATAACAACAGTAATGTATATTACGGAAAATTGTCTAAAAAATGAATTATAAATCCATTCATGAAGTATTGTAAACACTTCATATGGCGAAAGAGTTTTGGAAAAGAGTAAATACTATTGTTATGGAAGTAGACTAAGAATTTTCAATGAAATGTTTTCTAACAATTTCAAAGCTTTGGGTTGGAAAAAAATTGTGGAAAATTAGAAGTAGTTAAAAAAGACTTTGGTTGCAAGAACTACCATACAGGAATGTTCTCATAACTGACTTTTAGTCCATTCCTTTACTAATAGGATCAGATATTTATGACAAACTTATTATAAAAAAGACACATCTTTCCAGTAGTCATATAAACCCATATTGGTATGGGACACTAACAAGTAAGAATTCTGAAGAGCAAAATGAGGCGAGTGCTACAACACTTGTCACTTTCTTGTTCATGGGAAGGAAAACAAATATTTTGGATTTTTGTAGTCTAGATACTATTGACATCAAAGATCCAATTGATAAAAAATCAAAAGTTGCACAGGAAAATCAAGTTTAAAGATCATGTGAAGGTACAATTAGAGTAAAAATTACTAACAGAAGAAATGAAGAAAGTTTTATGAAACCAGCAATTATCCACCTGATCATGAAGACAAATGAAATGATAATGAAGTCTGTATTTAAAAAGCAACATAAGTAAAAAATTGTATCCTTCATTAAAACTTATTCTGAAGAAAAGACTTATTTTGACAATCTTCTGCCAGTGCTAATGGTGAATTTTGATACCGGTGCCAACAAGCTGATGCTTAAAGAAGTATTCCAACTTTGAAGGTGTGAGTTTTCTCATCATGAGGTAGATAACTCAGAGGAGACAAAATCTGCTTTGGCTTAACTACCACTTTAATTATTTCAGTATTAATAAGATGTGGTTGAAAATGTAAACACTAAAGAGCCAATATTGTTTCAAAAAGCCAGGATTGGAAAAGAATACAAAAAAATTATCTGTGAGTGCAATTGAAAGGAAAATTATCCAGAAAATGTGCCTTGATAGAGTTGTTGACAGAAGTGACTTATTAGAATCACCAAAGTAAATAAAAATCTTATTGCATTCAGCAATTTTAACCAGAATTCTGATCAAACTGTCAAAATTTGTCACAATATTCTTGATGAAAAGCAGGGATTTAACAAAGGTGGAAGAAAACTTAAAATTGCAGAAAGACTGGACATAAAACAAAACAAAAATCTTAATTTATAATATGTATCAATTGTTTATTTACTGAAACATTTCTTGATTTTTAAAAATTTTTACTGTGTTTGATTTTGGAGTAATTGTAAGAATTTTGTAACTTTCTACATCTATAATGAAAGAACCAATTATTGTATGTTTTGATTTTCACTTAAAATCAAAAGGTGGGAGGATGCTGAGATTAGATTTATATAAAGATTTATTTTATTTTACAATTACACTTAGCTTAAAATATATTCAATTTAATAATAAATCATTTGATTTAATTTTGATACCTTAAAATAATATTATAGTCTACTTTATTTTTTATCATTAACTTTAATTCTTATATTTAATTTAAGAATTTCATTTTTATCACAAAATCGTTTGCTTTATTCTTTTTGTCATCCAAAATTGGCATTCTTTTTGTTTTGTAGAAGCTACATTTTTGACCGTAACAGAAAGATGACAATGGAATAATGAATGCAATGATATCTATGGAAATAGTAATTTTACTTCAAAATTTTTAGATAATAATTCAAGATAAATTCTTTTTTACAATCAATGACATTAGCAAATTTTTTAAACCTTTTAAGAATCTAACACAAACAATAAATTTATAACTCATATTAATAAGAAAATGTTTCCATTATTTAATTGAAATTTATAAAAAGATAATTCTCTTTTTATGACAATTACCAGATAATAATTCAGTTTAATAAAAAAAAAAAAAATCAGTAAAAGAACATGTTTCAAGAATTTACATGAAAAAAAATTTTTTTACAAAGAAGATATTGTCTAATGAAGCTATTAGAATTTTGTATTTAGTTATTTCACTGGATTGAAATATTTAGTTTCTACAAAGCATTCATAAGAACTAATATATATCTCCTTTTTAAGCTTTAATGAGAAATAAAACCTCACCTCTATCTGATTTTCAGTCAACAAATTTGATTTTAAAGATGGTCTTTTTTCCATGATGGAATCTTCCTCTTGGATAGTTGCAGGCTTTCCCAGATTAATGCAAAGATTAAGAAGCATACTTTCACTAGAACTGGATTCATGACTCTTCTCAATATTCTGCAACAAAAATTTTAATGTTGAATATTTATTTTTAAAATTTTACACTCTTCCAAAATATGTTGGAAATCATATCCCTATTTAAGAAAACTACATTAATTTATAAAGTAAAGCAAAATACAAAAGAAAAAAAATTTTAAATAAAGAATTTATTAAAATAACTTAGAAATAGAAATAAATAAATTACAAAAAATACTGTATTTCTATTTCATTACCAATATGAATTAAATCATATACAATCACAAGAAAAATGTATTAAGCATTGTTAAACTCTTATTCATGAACTTCCCATAAAAAATGTGATTAATTTAACACAGCTAATCTACATACATGAATCACCCTATTTAATAAAGTAAATATAGTGAAACATCCTATTCAATAACTGCTAATAGATTTGTGGCAAAAATCTAATCATTCTCAATCTACACATCAATTATTTTCATCTAAATAGAAAGAAATGACTTACCTCTTAATATACAAAGTGATCATGAAATCTAATCTTCTCTCAACATTCCTACATTTAGGTTTTTATTACATAATAAATAAACATTAGGAATTTGTGTTTCTTTTAGGGTTAATGTAGTCTGTTTCTTCATAACATTTTTTTTCTCTCCCTACATGCATTGTTCTCCAAGACAACCTCTTCCTCGGAGATTTCAGAATAACTGATTTACAACACACTTTTAAAACTGTTTCAAAGCAATTTCATAAATATATATTAAAAATCACCAGATGAAAATCCCTAAAGTTTGAGGACTTTTATCTTTAATGCTTCATTTTACAAAAGATTTTTAAAAAATTCTCAACCAAATAAATTTTGAATCTATCAGAAATACAAATAATGAAGCAATCAGAATAAGACAATACTTACAAATATTAACAACAAACTAGACCAACATTATTAGACATAAATATTAGAAAAAGACCAATTAAATGAACATAAAAATTAGAAATAGGCCAATTAAATGAACATAAAAATTATTTAAACAAATATTTAAAAATCTTCATCTGAACAAAAGTTCGAAACAAAAAGAAAAAAGTAAATCCATTCCTCAAACATATATATTTAAATACAACATTTTAATCAAAAATTGAATAACTGTTCTACTAAATAAATTTTATAATTTAACATATCCATGAAATTTTACATGTATATGTATGTGTGTATTGGTCAACTTTTTGTATCAACCCTAACAGAAAAAATATATGTAGAAATTTGGTTGTGATCTTTACTAATCAATTTCATTCTTAAATATAGATGCTATATTGATACTGGATGACATAGCAGTATGCTAAGAAAAAAATCTAATATTTTAAGGCAATCTTATTAAAGGGTTCACAGGAATATAATACAGACAATACAATCACAGATAAAGGCAGATAACATAAGACAATAATGTAAAAGATGTATTCACAATAATATGAGTACAAAAGTGGTTAGTCAAGATATGACATAATATATTGTACACATAGTTTTATTGAAAAACTTGCATAATTACAATCAATTTTGCTAATAATTGAACTCAATTTTTTAGGTAAAATGTATAAATAAAATGATAAAGACCAAAAGAAAACTGAAAGTTTTTCAGTTACTACAAATGTGACATTATTTCATAAACTTCTAAATATGCATTTGTACCATATATATATATATTACACATCAATCAATAACTCCCGAGACTAACATTGAAAACAATCAATTTTTATTCATCAACATAACACCTTTTGTTAATCACCTTTTAGGGTGATACAATCGTTCCAACGCTTTTCCAAATCTCCCCCCCCCAAAAAAAAAATTTCCCCCCACAAGAAAACTTTTTGTTGCGAGTAAATGGCGATAAACAGCTTTCTGAATCATCGACTCGTTGCTGTTTTTGTTCCATCGAAAGCAATCGCGGCACCCACTTGGAAAAAACCTTTTTCACTTCACTTCAAAAAACCTTTTTCAGTAAATACACTTCCATATGATATCTGTATCATCTCAGCAATCTCACGGAGCTTCACTTTACGATCTTTCATTATAATTTTTGTCACTTCACTCACATTTTCCGGTGTAACGGCTTCCACAGGTCTACCCGAGCATTCCGCGTCATTTGTGTCGGTACGACCACGTTTAAACTCGGCAAACCACCGACAAATCATTGCTTTTGATGGACAAGAGTCCGGGTAACATTTTTCAATCCATTGTTTCGCTTGCACGGTGTTTTTACCCATTAAAAAACAATGTTTTATCAGAACACGAAACTCGGTTTTTTCCATTTTTTAAACAAACTACAAAACGACTTTACTCTAACCTCGATAACTCAGCTGTTTCTGGTCCGATCGACTTAAAATTTTGACATGTTTCAAGCAAAGGTTAGTACTCTAGAAAGACCTGGTTACTGGTTTACTACGAGCGCCATCTCTGGGTTAGTCTCGGGAGTTATTGATTGATGTGTTTATATATATATATATATATTTACATTAGTGTATAATGAAAATATATTTTAAATTAGTAGTAAAAAAAAGTACAGCTTAAGGGGGATCAAACATAAAATTTACATTAAACAATAAACTGTAAACTGCCATGATTTTGAAAAAAAAAAAAAAAAATTCCACTTCCATGAATGAAATTTGGGAATGTTAAAACATTTTATAAATAAGTTCTTTAACAGAATAGATGAGAAATTTGCTATAATACAGTGACAGTGTGTGTGAGTAAATGAAAAAAATTGTTTTTAAAAATTGTATGCCTTTGCAGTATTCAAAAGATCACTGTTTTTGAAAATACAGCTTTTTTCCCACTATTAAAAAAGAGGTAAAAGAAATCAGGAAAAGTAAACTACAAATGAAGTAAATAGTTTTAGTTGCTTAATTACATCAGCATATGTGCAACACATGTATACTATTTCACTTATTATTGAAAAATGATTACTGATTTTTAAGTATACAATTGATGATGAGTTATCATACTTCTAAAAATAATACCCACTCCTCATTTTCAACAGGCATTTCCAACAGAATTCTACATTATACTTAGTTTCATAAATAATATTTTCCCTGCTTTTAAAAGAAAATTACCTAATACAGAATTTACAAAATAGTCATAGAAAAAAATTTGTTTAAAAATATTAATCCATATAGAATGATCTTTATAAACAAAGACAAAACATATAGAATGATCTTTATAAACAAAGACAAAACAAAACTTATGTTGCTTAAGAAAAAACAATACTTTCCAGTTCCCTTACCCATTATTTCCACATCCTGTAACAATGGTATGTTTTTTATTTATTTTTCAACATGCACATAATTCTAACACATGTACTTGATACATACTATACATGTACTTGAATACAAGTAAATTTACAAGCTTTATCTTTAATCAGATTTCGATAATCAAATTTCTTTATCAAGTCACAATGATACAAATGCGTCATCTGATGTGGAAAAAAGTCATATTTTTTTTTAGAAACATGATGTTTTGGTCAACAATACAAAATGCATAAAATCATATTCTTCGAAACTGTACTTCTTACACAATCCAATTTTTTAAAAATGCATTGTTAAATAATAATAGCTGCTTCCTTTACATGTTGTTGGATAAAGAATAAACATAAGTAAAATTCTAAATGAATTGGAATTGTCAGACAGAACAAAAGTTAGGTGTAATTATTTTCTAGAAGTGTCAATGTTTTGTCAAGAAATAGAATATAAAAAAAGTGGTCCACATTGGTTTGGTTTTATTAACATCACATTGGAAGCAACACGAGGGCTATTGGCAATAGATCTTGTAATTTTGACCCTCAGTCAAGTGATGAAGACAACACCTAAGTTGGCACCCCCTCCTAACTTTAACACCACACCAACAGAATAACATCGAGCCTTGACAGATTTAATGTGCATCAGCCCCGGCTACACAACGGATCTTTTGTGGCACAAAGGTTTGAACCCACAACATGATGAAAACTGCCACCCACGAGTCCATTATCATGACCACTAGGCTACTGAGGCTGGTTCCCATTGGATGCATTTGTAAAAGCAAATAAGTCTGTTTATAAGACATAAAAGTTAGAAAGATTTAAAAACCATAAAATATAAAAAACTTCTCTGTATATATTCAAGTTTTATATCTAATTAGGTCAAATCAAACTGTTTTAACAATATTTAAAGCAAAAACTTGCATTACCTAGCAGGATTTTTTTTAAAAATTCCAAACAAAACTATATAAAGTACAGGAAATTATAACATCAGTATGATTTAAATTCTTACCTGTGAAGATAGAGCATCATAGTTATTAAATTCCTGCATTGGCTTAGAAGAAATTGGTAACATTCTTGAAGAAACATTTAAATGTTTTTTGTTGAGTGATTCAGCTTCAAAATCAGAACTATTCACAACTTTATCTTGTATATGAGGACTAGATGATTTTTGAGGCATTCCTAATTGGATACATTCATCCATTATTTCAATATTCTCATCATCACTGACATCATTGTCAGAATATGAACAATTTGGCTGTGTAGCAATTATCTATAAACAAAAGAAAAGAGCTAAAGCAACAAACTACGATGATGCAATATCACATTATAGATAAATATGGGAATTTAAAAATATATAATTTATTATGAAAGTGAATGACTCAAATTTACTTTGCAATATCAAATTATATGCACATGATGAAGACGTAGCTTTAATTATAATCATTATGAGCCTTAAAAAGTTTCTGGAGACGAAGCTTAAAAAGGGTAGAAATTTATTTTGAAAAGACTGAAACTTGAAAAATAACAAAAGTTTTTCCCACATAAAATGTCAAAAAAAATTACCATATATTTCTGAGTATGAGCTGAAACTGCCTTTTTTTTTCCCCCCTTTTTTGAAAAATCTATCCATATACAAGCAGATTCCTGTCCCATATACAAGCAGAAATGGAGAGAGGAGTATTGCAGAAAACAATTAGGACAATTGGAAGAGGAGGAAAAAACACATAGTTGGAGATTCCATATAAAGCAGCAGTTTGAACACTTAAGTACTTAATCAATAATGGTATGAATGACAGTGATGACAAATTTGTGTATAAAGAGGCCATATATTCTATTGGAAAGTGTTGAAGTGATGTTATACATCCAGACATACCAATGAGAGAAAGTGTGTTTTGATGACTCAGATTCTGACACAGATTATTCAAGTATTTATGACTTTTTTTTCTTTTAGATTAAAAGTTGCATTCAAAAGATCCAAAATGTAAGCTAGAAGATTTAAGTAATTCTCCACACTTTCATTGTTACTTTTATATGCACATTATCTACAGTATCATTATTTTTAGTGAATGTTTGGTTTCTATTAATCAGTGTAAATTTCACCAAGATCAGATTTTCATTTAATAAGCAACAACTCAACAAACCAGTAATATCAGTGCTTTCAAAAAATAAAACAACTTACTTTCATAAAAAGAATGATTATTCCATTTGGAATTATTTTCCTCAAAGACTTAAAACATATAGAAAGGTAAACCAAAAAGTAAGTTCTGTTTACCAACAAAAACAAAATCATTTAGAACTAACCTTTATTAAATAATGCATCATAATAGTCAGACTACTTTTCAACATAGATACCTTCATTGTTTAGGCATTACTTGAAGTAGAGCATGAGTATTTGGATGTCCTTGTCAAAGAAGATGCCACAAGCAATGCAAAGAGATTATAGTGTTTAATGGCACAAGAACTATATATGAAAATGCTGTACCTAGTCTAGACATTTGAAATAAAATGGAAAAAAGGTTAAAATTGATTGACAAGAAGGAAGGTTGAAAATAAGAGAACAGATTGTTAGAGTATTGTGGAGGAAGAGGGGTACCCATGTTTACCAAAGATGGTAATGTTTAATTTGGTTCTAGTTTAGTTTTTATTCACGTCGCACTAGAAGCAACACGAGGGCTATTGGCAACAGACCTTGTCAACCACGGTCAAGTGACGAGAATGACACCTGAACTGGCCCCCCCCTCTCCTAACATCCACACCATGCCAACGGGAGGACTTTGGGCCCTTAACAGATTTAACATGCCTCAGCCCCAGCTACACAGCAGGTCTTTGGTGGCCAAGGATCGAACCTGCAAGTCCACGACTTTGACCACTAGGCTACCGCGGCCCATCAAAGATGGTAAACCCCAAGGGAGGGAAAAATGACACAACTATGTTGGCCCTAGATGATAAATTTAACCACAGCTTAAAGGAGAGAGAAACAAAGACCAATCTTTGAAATAAGTTTTACTTAAGATTAAAAAAATACTTGGGCATCAATCTTGCTTATTAATTAGCAAAATCCAGAGGAAGCGATCCATACTATATCTGTTAAAGAGGAATAAATAGAATGTGATACAATTTGCCTTCTATTATGGTGACTAATTTTTTTACAATGAAAAGGAGGACGAAAAAATTGAAGAAAAAAGTTCAACGTAAATAAATGAAACATTTTATTAATTCAAACAAAAATACACAAATTATATTTACATCCCTTTTAATTACTTAATTAAATGAATATTTTTTCATTGAATGAATATTTTTTGTCAATATATCTTTTTTTAACAATATATTGAAAATTTCGGAGCAAGAAATATCCTTAATATTGAATTTTACGGTAAGTGCCACCATTAAGAGTATCAACATTCAATCTTGATTTCTCACTTGTTCAAAAGTCATTACCAAATGAAAAAACTCTTTTAATTGCTGCATTAGTTCCAGGGCAACACAATGTAAATTCAACAAGAATAACTAAATTTTCATATCAAATGTATTCATTTTTCAAATGGTTAAGTATTTCCATCCATCTTTTATCAATTTCAACATGTTGATTTTCCCATTGTTCTAATTTATCCGAATTTAAATATACATTCATTCTTCTAATTTCTTTAAACAGTTAATTGACATGATGTTTAACAGTTCGGCATGGCATCTCTGAATACAGAGATTAACAGATTAGTTTTAAAATATCGAAAAGGAAGACACTTTTTGAAGGATGACAGAACCTACAAAAGAAGGAATGTCCTCCCAAAAGGAAGATGATTGGCCTCCTTACTATTAAATACAACAAAAATTTGCATTTGACCCAATCAAATCAATAATTAATAATAGGCAGCTAATCATAAAAATTAAATATGAATGACATAACAGAAAAATGAATTGGATGCAATTACTTGAAGCCTCATTGCTAGATGTGTAGGATGATGTCAGCAATAATTAAACTCAAATACATTGCAAATTAGGATCATCCTTTCTGAAACAACTCGCGATATGATAACAAAAACATCATTAAGGTTTCTCATAGTTGTGATGCCCTGGACTTGCTTAAAGAAGGCAAGCCACTAAGGGGGATGTTGTACGCGATTACAACCATTGATTAACAACAGATTTGACTATATCATCGTCCCACAACTGCTTGCCACCAAGAAAGGACCACAAATGCTTGAAAAGATGAAAGTCACTTGGTGCATGATCCAGGTTGTGGGGTGGGGGTAGACAAAAACTTGCCAAAGCAACTCCATAAGGCATTGTTGAGTATCACATGCAGTGTGTAGTCGTTCATTATCATGAATTAGTAAAATTCCATCCTGAAGCATGCTACAATGCTTATTCTGCATTGGACGATGCAGCATCTTGCAACAACATGCCATGTTGACTGTTTGTCTGTGTGATAGGAAATCCATCAACAAAATGCTGTGTCAATCTCAAAAAACAATACACATCAATTTGCAATACGTAATTAGGGGCTTGGCTTTCGGCTGTGTTGGCAATGACATATGCCTCCATCCCATCAATTGTAGTTTGGATTTCGAGATTATGTGAAACATCCAGGTTTCAACACTAGTAATGATCCAGCTCAAGCAGGCATCATCTTCTATGTTGTATCACGTAAGGAAGTCTAGAACATTGCCCTAACGTTTCAATCTCTGCTGCTCTGTCAGATTGTGAGGCATCAACCAAGCACACAGTTTTTGGAGTTTCAGATATTTTGCCACAGTCTCGTGCAGAAGGGATCTTGAGATCTGAGGAAATTCCTGGGTAAGTGTCATTATGGTGAAATATCTGTTCTAAATAATCTTCACATTAACTGATGCAATCAAATGATCATCAATCAGATTGGAACTCACTTCATTTAACCATGTCCTTCATTGAAGTGCAACATCCAACTTTCTGACCATGAAATTGCTCATCTCATTGGGTCCGTAAAGTCCATAAATTTATCTGTGAATTAAACAAGCTTCTATGTTCCTCACATTGAAAAATCAGATGGCCAATCCAATCTTATCTGCAGCGGGCATTTTAAACTCTCATCAAACATGCATCACATAAGTCAGTGAACTGAATATGCCTTTCCTCACTTGCCAATAACTCAGTAGAAAGAATGTGCATACTTGAACTAACAAACACAGCTATTTCCGCTGAAAAAATGAAAAATGGAACTTACTTTTCAGGATAACCCTCATAAACTAAAATGAGAAAAACAAACAATATTCAATGAATTATCATTAGTATGCAGCGAACAGAAATATAGTTACATTTTTTGGAAACTAGCAGATGTATTTTAGCCCATCTGTGTAATTTAAATTAGCAAAAGTTCATGAAATTCTCAACTTCGTCACAGAAATACATGGTAAATGATTCAATAAGACACAGTAAGAAACAGATAAAGAAAAAAGTTATACAGAGGCTACTAGCTTTATATATATTCAACAGACACATTACAAGACTTAACTAGAAGAATTGAAATGAGAACAAAATCATTAAACTGAAACATTTTAAATATGTGAATTAATACAGATTCAATTCAATGTTAAAAAAAGGTCCATACATTAAAATTAAAATTAAATGTTCTTGAATATGTACACAATCTTTAATTATTTACTCATGCATAATACTTTAATTATAAAAATTATTCAAATTCAATACAATTTATAAACCTCAAAAAAGACTCAAAATTTATAGCATCTTTTTGTCCACTAAATAATCTGAAAGTATTTTAAAAACTGCTTGAAAAATCCTCATGATTTTAAACTGCCATTTTATGTAGCCTTAGAATTTTTAAGAAAACTTTAACAAGTAGTAAATTTAAAATAATCATTAAACTTCAATATGAATGTCTTCAAAACACAAACATTTATGATAACTACATAACTTTAGTTTACCTTTGACTCGGAATCATCATTACTCTGATAAGAATTATTTAATGATTGCTTTGATAAATTGTGATCTGAATCAATTTTTCTTGGCATTCCACTCAAGATACATTCTTCTATGAGCGCATCACATTCTTCATCACTGATATCTTTTGAATAATCAGCAGACTGTAAAAATATTTTTAAATTTATTATAAGTTGCAATAAAAATATGCAATACAGAAATAAATTTGCATCACAGAAGAATTTTAATACAAAGCAAAAATAACTGAATCATAAATTTTTATCAAACTTTGGCTTATAATTATTTCATAAGAGCAATATATGGGGAGGGGGTGAGGAGATTAATGTAGTTTAAATTATTACTAAGAAATAACAGAGGTGTCTGGATAAAATTTATTCTGCATATTAATTGATCCTTATGTACACAATATTGCAAATTGAAACAATTAATGTTGATTTGTTTGGTTTCAAGAAGCCATAGATTAAAGTAACCTGCTGTTTGGAAAAGATAAAAGAGTTTCATCTGCCGAGAGAGTTCTACAATAATGCCTCAAAAGGTCAAGAAACACTAGAATAAAGTATACTCTGGATGGTGACTATGTAGAGAAGTCTTAAGAAAAATAATTAAAAATTAGGTTTCCATTTCCATTATATTTTAGTAATGAATAAAACTTTACAATATTCAAGAAATAATTAAAACTTTATATTGTGAAGTTGCTTCAATTTAAGGCTTCCTGAAATCAAACAAATCAATATCAATAGCTAAAATTTACAACATCTTGTTCATAAGGATTAATTAATAGCAGAATAAATTTTAACAAGCTATCTGTTATTTCTTAGTAATAATTAAGCAGGCAATAAGAAAAACTAAGCAAAAAAAAATTGAAGTGAGCAGCAATTAAGTTTAAATTAATAAGAAATAAAGACAATGTAAATCATTATCTTTATTATTACTCTTAATAGTTCAGACATGCAGAAAAATATTTATGTAATCGGTACATTTAGGAATGAAATTTATAAACATTAATTTTTTAAAACAATGTCACAATACTCCCAATAATTATTGCTGTTTTGCATTTTTAATTTAATAACCTTGTTAAACACATTTTTTTCCCTGTAAACTCTTTCACCTCCCCCTCCAAAAAAAAATAATAATTACTATTTAAGAAGCTTTTTAATAGATGTATGTGACAGTGTTTGAAAATGATCATGAAAATAGAAAAATTTTATAACATTTTAATTGAAAAAAAAAATGATGCACTCAAATGAGTTCATCAGGTCGCAACTGCTCTTTTGTTATCAATCAAATGATATCAAACACTCTTTTAGAAGCAAAACTTTATATATAAGAATTAATGAATTTTATATTCAAAAGTATTTTTAGAACTTTGACATTTTTTTTAATTTAGTAAGAACATTTGACAAATATTAGAATTTGTAAACCTCTATACATAATTATCAATAAACAACCTGAAAATAAAACATTATTATACAATGTTTCTTATTTGACATAACAAGTCAATTGAAAGGTCCCCGGCCTGACACATAGATGGAGCTACTAGAATTAAATCCATATATTTTTTAGTTAGCCCTAACCCTCAAAAGATGCGTGTATAAATTTGACGGCTGTCGGACCATTAGTTTGTGAATTATAGCATTTCGAGTGAAACAACTTTTGTTATTGTGAAAAAAAATGGATAAAAAGGAATTTCGCATGTTCATAAAATATTGCTTTTTAAAGGGAAAAAATACAGTTGAAGCAAAAACTTGGCCTGATGCCGAGTTTCCGGACACTGCCCCAGGAAAATCAACCAACAAGGATTGGTATGCTAAGTTTAGACGTGGTGAAATGAGCACCGAAGACGGTGAACGCAGTGGACGCCCAAAAGAGGTTGTTATCGACGAAAACATTAAAAAAATCCACAAAATGATTTTGAATGACCGTAAATTGAAATTGAATGAAATAGCAGACACTCTAAAGATATCGACTGAATGTGTACATCATATCATTCACGAATATTTGGGTATGAGAAAGCTCTGTGCAAAGTGGGTGCCGTGCGAGCTCACTTTTGACCAAAAACAACGACGAGTTGATGATTCAGAGTAGTGTTTGAAGATGATCAAGCGTAATAAACCCGACCCGATATGTGACAATGGATGAAACATGGCTCCATCATTTCACTCCGAAGTCCAATCGACAGTCAGCCGAGTGGACTGCACACGATGAACCTGCTCCAAAGCGTGGGAAAACGCAACAGACGGCTGGCAGGGTTATGGCTTCTGTATTTTGGGATGCGCATAGAATAATTTTCATTGACTACCTTAAAAAAGGAAGGACCATCAACAGCGACTATTACATAGCGTTATTGGAGCGTTTGAAGGACGAAATCGCCGAAAAACGGCCGCATTTGAAGAAAAAGAAAGTGCTGCTTCACCAAGACAATGCACCGTGTCACAAGTCAGTGAAAACGATGGCAAAAATCCATGAATTGGGCTTCGAATTGCTTCCTCATCCACCTTATTCTCCAGATCTGGCCCCCAGCGACTATTTGATGTTCTCAGATCTCAAAAGAATGCTCGATGGGAAGAAATTTTCGTCGAATGAAGAGGTGATCGCCGAAACTGAGGCCTGTTTTGAAGCAAAGGACAAATTGTACTACAAAAATGGTATCGAAAACTTGGAGGGTCGCTATAATCAGTGTATCATCCTTGAAGGGAATTATGTTGAATAAAAAAAACAAATTTTGCCAAAAAAAATGTGTTTTACTATGGTAGGCCAGGGACTTTTCAATTGACCTGTTATATCCTTTCATAATGTTTGCAAAATTGTTAATTCTAATGAATCAATATAAATATTTGCCCTCTATCAACACCATCACTTTTCAAAAAAGTTTGGACCAATTGAATAATGCAGCTTAAATCATGTTTATGATAAATAAACAAAATGGACATAGTTTTATGCATTTTTAGTGACAACATTTTAATACAAAATGATGCAACTGATCATCAAGACAGTAATTGTTCATATAGTTTTCAAAATTAATTATTCTGTAAAAAAGTTTTTTTCTGAAAGTCTGTTTTATCAATTTGTGCAAGTAGTTTTGTTTTACAATTCAATGTAATACATCACATGAACTGCTACTTATCTCATTCATATTAGTATCTCAAAATTATAGCATATTGTTCTCCATAACTTTACAATCACTAGTTAAATAATAAATATTTTAATATTTTCAGTTATTTTTGACATATTAAACCAGGATTTCCCAAATGATGGATTGTGACTCAGCATTGGGTGATGAAAAAACTATCAGGTCATCCCATTTTCGCAATATATCATACATTGCAAAGTGATTCAGAATATTTCATGATCGTTTTTAATTTAAAATCTTACCTCACAAGATAATAATGTTACTGTTTTTAAAGTACAAGAGAAGGCTATATATAGCTGCTTCAAAAAAACTCAATTTGTGGTCATGTCATTTGAGAGCTGGTAATAACAAAGATTTTGTAAAATTAACTGAATTGCAGAATGAACGAAATGCAAGTTCATAGCCAAACTAGATTTCAACTGCCATCAAGGAATATCTTTTGCCCAGTATCATCTTGCACATACAAAAAGGAGAGAGAAATGATCACACAAGTAATTTGGATTAAAATAATTTAATTTGCTGCCACTTATTTACAGTAAAAAATCATAAATTCAAATAGAAGGGCAAAATGTATTCATATAACTCATTCGCAACAGTGCATGAACTATGCAAACAGTTGAAGAGTTCACCAGACTTCTTTGTATTGGATAACTTGGCCAACTCTCACTTTCAAGCCACTGTCCACCTTTTATAATCTGGTGAGATAAGAGATCATTTTATAAGTTTTGCCATATCTCGAGAACCAAGCCTCACTGAGCCTGGAAATTTTGAGATTCCCAAACAAGCATTTGGCACTTAATTTGGTCACCAAAAATACAACCGAGAGTAGAGGCTAGACCTTAAGGAATACTTTCCCTCAATCAACAGTGACAAATAATGGGTAAGGAATCCATTTACATTTTACATAGAATCTGAGACAAAATTGTCTGATCTTTAATTAAACAGTTGTCTTACATGTCATTCAAAGACATTGTAAACAAGAGACTACCACTGATAAGTTTTTGGAAGTTATGTCATCAAGAGTACTCAGTTTCAGCAGAAAAAGCTGTAAAATTTCTAATATCTTTTGTCTCAACTTATAATTATGAAGTCAGATATCAACACTGGTTTCCTTGAAAAAGAAATACACTAACAGATTGGAAATTGAATCACAAATCTGAGAATTAAGATATCATCTTTTCCTCCAAAAGTGAAGGTTTTAATTAGCAAGAAACAGCTTTTCATTTATAATTTAATTTTACTAAATTTTCTTATTGTAATTATTTTTGTATTAATTTCAAATAAGCAATTATTAAAATACATAAAGATTACATTTCCCTTTAAATAATATTTACTTTACTTACAAAACTCAAAATAGACAATAATTTATTAGTGAATCATAAAGAAATATAATAGGATCACAGGAAAAAATGTTTAGATAACACTATTGCAAGCTTTATCAAATTCTTCATTATGACAATCATGAGAGTGTTTTAATCTTATTTTTTACCATTCCTGATGACAAACCTATGATATGCATGTCAAAGGTGACACACATTGTTCATGAATGTTCACTGCAAAGGTGTCACACCAGGATATTTCTGGTGACACATATTATTCATGGGTGTTCATTGCCAAAGAACAGTCAACACACAACAAACAAGCCTGGAACATATAACCAAAATAATTAAGCATATGAAAAAAGCATTCTACAGAACTTTGGAATTAAATTATTTGGAGATGCAGTAAAAGGGTATTGACGATTTGGAGATGCAGCTTGTAAGATTTCAAATAATCTCGGTTCAAGTGCTTGTCAACTTGAAAATGAAACTTGAGAATCTGGAGAGAAATTACTTAGAGAATAAAAAAGAATAGGTTAATGAATTTTATTTGGAGCACATAAGCCTTCCAGCTCTTAATCCCATATCTTGCAAAAAATTTGGAAAAGCTGTTCTTCGGCAATCCTTGCACAGAACTGCGTTTTGTTAAAATTAAATTTAGAAAAAAGTGGTAGTAAACAGTTTACATTTTGAATTTAAAAATTAAATTTGGAATTTAAAAGTTACATGATACTTTTGTTATTTTAGAAAGGATTAAAAATTGAGAGAATAGCAGGAATTTTAAGTGTTTGATCAATAGGATCTATGGGATTGTGACTTAACTTTAGCAGCCAGCCAATTGAGTAGCTGCCTTTCATGTCAGTATGAAGAAGAATGCCATACAACTATTAACCCGACATTATTAGCACTCTGAAATTCTAGTGATAACTTTGCTGATAATTTTTCCCTTTAGGTACTTTTGTGAGACATTCTCTGTATTAAATCAATTAAAAGAACCGAGTGATAGATGAAGTTAGTAGCACTTGCTGAAGCTTGAAGTGAATGTAATACCGATCTTCAATTGAAGATTTATTAAATGAAATTAAGGAACAAAAAAAAAAAAATCACCAATGGAAATAATAACTTGATTTTGCTTTTTTAATAAGAAAATATATCAAAAATATAACTTTTTTTACTACAGAAAAACAACACAAAAGTATGGATATTTTTTTATGTGACATGACCCACGAGCTAAGATAAGTCAATTAATGAATTTCAACATACCAAGATCGAAAGGTTATCCTTCAATGATTTATAGAACCCATTCTGTATTTAAAAACACTGACAAACTTCTTAGGGTAATGTGAAGCATGCATCAAAAAAATTATCACTGTAACATAAACATTTTTAAATAAATAAATAAAAAAAAAAAAAAAAAAAAAAAAAAACCTTTTTCCAGTTACACAAAATTCAAATACTTTAATAACAGCCTCCCCCCACCCCCCAAAAAAATCTTTTTAATTACAATAAACTTTTCAAAAATACATCAAAATTCTTATATATGCCAGGAAAAACAGAAAATATTCAGCTAGACCAGGTGTAGTTAATTGAATTCATAATAAACTTGATGAGAACAAAATAAATTACAAAAAATATAATGTAAAACTATTTGTTTAAAAATTTGAATTGTTCTTAATAATGTTAAGCATTGTAACTTTAAGAATTCCTAAAAAAAAGTAGGGAAATTTTGGTTTTTACAGCAGCAAAAATACAATAAATATACATATTTGTTTTTAGCACATTCGCTGATAAATATTTAAAAAAATAATACATTTGCTTTGATTTCTAGTTATTAAAAATTATTGCCCTATACATAGATTTTTTTAAAATGTTTCTGAAACATTGTCAATACATACATAAGGTACATATTGTTTTTTTACAACTTGAAGCAAATAATAAGAAGAAAACATTTAATTCTAAAAAAAATTGTAGAATTATCATGAAAACAAAGAAACAAAAATTGAATTTTTTACTTCACTTTCTTGTAGGTACAACATATCACCAGAAATTTCCTTTAATGCAGCATCATCAGCTTCAGAGCTTGTACTATAATTATTATCTCCTTCGTTAAAGCCTCCTTTCTTTTCACATGTAATTTCACCTTTGGCCATATTGTAATTATTATGATCTTTAAGGTTCTCATTTTGACTGTATTTTTTAATTAAAACAGTGTTTATATTAACCAAACTAGAAAAATTGCAATCATGTTCATAAACTTCATCAGAGGTATTTAATTGTTCATTATTGCATTCCACAACAAAACTTGTATTCAAAGAAGCAACTTCACAATTTGTATTTACAGAAGATTTGTGAATCGCTTCCATGCATTCATTTTTATGCTGGATGATAGAAATAGACATACAAGCAGAATCAGCCTGAATACTAAGAGCACTAAGGTTTGAAACTGAAGGACAGTCCCCTTCATCATCAAATACTTTGATGTCATCCTCTGAAAGATCTTCATCCATAAAATGCTCAGTGGGATTACTTTTTAGCTTGGCTAGGACTGGATCCATTGATTTCTCATTAGAAGGAAATTGGAATTCATTTTGCTTGTTCTTATTGATGAAAGGAGATATTGCCTCTCCAGGAGAATCAGGTATTTCACTTGGCGAAATGATACCACTAGTTAAAGTACTGAAAAAAAAGGGCATTTGTGAGAATAAAGAGAATAATTTCTATTATACACAATATTAAATCACAGTTATAAAAACCTTTTAAATTTTGATATTTTACTTAATATTATTTATCAGAGCTCAAATTAAGATTTAATGGGCTGTGGAGTTGTGTTTAATATTCAAAGTAATTTTAATTATTAGGACCTTAAATAAGTTATCGCTGTTCTTTTAAGAAAATTAATGCTTTATATAAAGCATGTGGTAAAAAACATGTCATTCAAAGTATTACCCATCACTAGCCCCTAATTTCTCCCATCTTTATGGCAACACATGAATAATACATTGGAATAATTCCAAACAAAAACCAATGTTTTTATATGGTGGCAAAGTTTACTAAAAAAAGTTATTGAAATATTAGTTAAAACTTGTTGCAAATGTCTAAATATTGCATTGTTAGGCGAGTAAGAACGATTCCCAAAGTTTCATAGCTCTAGCTTGATAGGAAGTTGGTTAAATTAACGATCGAAACTTTGATGACACACAGATACATACACACCAAGGGAAATATATAAAAACGTTGTTAGAAAAATGACATGTCTTTTAAGGCTATCCAAAAATCAACAATTTTTTTGTTTTTTTTTTCCTTTTTTGGTATCTTCATAAGAATGGCTCAACCAAGCCATGTGCCTTTGAATAGTATAAATGACAATCAGAAGGGGCTATGTGCTGTGAGTACGATGGGTGGGACAGTACTTTCCATTTACGCCATTCCAAGTAGGTTTTCATCGGTTTCATAGCATGTGACTGAGCCTTGTCACGTAATAAAACCAGTTTGTTGTGTCTCTATTTGTATATCGGCTCTTTATTCTTTAGGACTTAGCTAAAACGCATCAATTGCAATCAATAACCATCTCCCATGATAGTTTTGTTCGGTTCGAGCATAATAAGTTACACTCAACTGATTTCACTAAATGCAGAGGAGAATAGCTCTTTATCTCCAAGATCAAAATCATTACTTTTGAAGCATCAAAACCAATCTCAGTTATGTCATTTTTGACAGAGCAATCTCACAGAAAGTCTCAATAGGAATTATGAATGCTTCAGCTATAGATTTCTTTTAAATGAAATAGTGCGATAAAATTCCCAGCAAATACTCTTTACTTGGCACAAAACTCAACATTTTTAGAACTAAAGAAAAAAAACCAGTTGTTTACACTATGATGAACTAACATACAATGAAATTCAAGATTAGCAATAGTACTTCTTTGTAGATGTGTTACCATCAGAAATTACATGCACATAGTCCTGGTATTACCATCTGTGAGGAAACAGCAGGAACTTATTCATGGTCTTTATATTAATATTAATCTAATGGATATTTTTAAAAATGATGCAACAGCATCCCCTCTCTTCTTTCCTGTAGAAGGAATTTCATTTTTTTTTTTTTTTTTTTGCATGCAAATATAACCAGTATAAATATATACTTTTAAATGCATCTTTACATTCGTTTATGTACATTGATAAGTGGTTATTTAAAAAAATTACAGAGTTGTGAAAAGTTCAATAATTCAAGTATCCGTATTAAAAATTGATTTTATGATTTCATAAAGTCATTTATTTTCATAATTTATTGTAAATAATTGCAAGATACAATATTATAAACATCCATTCTTTTTAATCCATTTAATCAATTTATTTTTAATTTAATTAATTCTTTTAGGACATTAAATCTATAAAACCTATTATATAGAAAGATCTTACATATAATGAAGTCCTTTAAATAATTAATTTAGAAACAAAAGTAGTGTTCTAATATTCTTTTATAAGTTCTTTTTAAAAGAGAAAAATGAACCAAATACTGAAATTTTCATATTAAATAAAAAATGCAAAATACATAAGTATTTTTAATAAAGATAATAAATAAAGCCCAATATACAAATAGAATTTTATTCTGGATAAAATTATACAGTAATATCTATATAATTAGATATGTATTAAAATTTAATAATCATAATTTAATACTTACATTTGAACAAAAATTTCAAATACAGTACTCAATATTAAAATTAAATGTCACAATTGAGGAAAAAAAACTAAAACTCTGAAAAAACTCTCCAACTGTATTATTTTATAAATAAAAAAAATATTGATACGCTTATAAAATAAATTGATGATTTGATTTAATATTTTTTATTAACATTACACTAAGGAGCAAGATCAGGGATATCGGCAACTGATTTTGTAATTTTGAGCCAAAGTTACTTATAGAAGGAAATCATTCAAAACATTTACTCAATTTCTCTGCCAGTTAAAAAAAAAAAACTGGAAAAAGAATAAATTTGATTATAAATAGTATACGAAAACTACAATATTTTATTTAACCAGAAAAATAGATTTGAATTTCAAATTACGAAAAAAAATTATTTTCGTTTTACACAGAGAAAAATCTAAAGACGTCATAATTTCCTAGATATATGGATGGATTTACAAAATTGTATACAACAAAATATCCAACCTACAACTATCAAAATTCTAATATTCATCTTAAATAACATTTAATATATAATCACAGTTATAACGACTTCCCCAAGAAATATCCTAGCCGATGTCTTGCAAGATTTTTGTTTGCCCTACTTTATTTAATACAATGACTTCTCCAAAACTATCATTAGCTTACTCTATATGTCTATAGAAGATATTGCTATTTTTGTTCAGTTTTAAAATCCTATATCAATATATCCAGTTGAAAATAAGCGCATTAAACTTCTAGAAAACTGCTTTAACCAGTGAAAAATTAAAGCAATCTAGAAAACTCTCTATTACACTTATTTTCATTACTAAACATCCCATATACATCAGTTCAACTTTTTAATACATTTTTATGCGGTCTCAGTCTATAAAATATTTTGGTATAATAATGTAAGGGCATTGTTTTCTGCTTTATTGATAACTTTTGATTGCTTTCTGTTTTCTATGCAAGTCTTTTAATAAAAAGATTCAGAAAAGTGATATTTACTCATCACCTTTTAAAATTCTAGTTGCTACTACACTCCAGCATTAAACCCAACTTTATTTTTTTTTTCTTCATTATCTCATTCAATTTTCTCCTCCTAGACTGATAGTAAAACTATGTTGATATGACTTAAACATTTTTTACATTAAATGATATTAAAAATATATAATATTTTTATAAAATATCAAAAAAAAAAATGTTGAAAATAACATTTTTTAAAAAATGAAAATAACTATGAACACAATGTTTTTTTTTTTTTTAAAGGAATAAAATTGAAGAATTGAAGAATTTTTGAAGAATGTTATAAATACAAAAAATAACAAAAGGTTGAATGGTGTATTAAAAAATACAAAATCACTTAGTCATACAATGAAAATAAGTTAAATGAGGTTAAAAAAAATTAGTTTATTTTAATTATTATTTTCCATTTAGATTTCAGCTTAAACTAAATAATACAATAAGAACATAACTAATTTCTCCAAAAGCATCACAGGAAAAAAAGGAGGAAGATTATACAATGTGAGAAAGAAAATTATTCCTTTTTTGGGGAAGGCTGTATTCTTCTTCAATATAAATTCAAAACTAGAAAAATAAGAATCAAAAGTATCCTTTTCTAATAACTAACTTCCTCAGATATTTTTCAGCCACCAAAAAATTCTTTGAATTAATGAGGGCAACATACTTTAGAGCTAGCTATACAATGGACTACTTCTTCAAAATAGAACCTGCAAGCCCTCTTTTTCAATCTTTACTACTTCTCAAGGTGTCAAATTTTTCATTTAATTCTTAGTAGCAGGTAACTGAGACAATTTTTTTAAAACTTTTTTTATTTATTATATTAAAAATATATGTTTAAATAATTCGAGATAAAAACCAACGTTTTTATATAATGACAAAGTATATTAATTATTATACATTAAATTCAAAACAAACATAACACACATAAAACACATAAAAAAATTTAACATAACACATAAAAAAAAATTTAAAGATAAACACATAAAAAAATTTAAATATAGTTTCAATTTAATTAATCATTTATTGAATATTTTTTACTGAAAAATTTTACAACACATACAAGCCTTTCCTTCTTAGTTTCCAAATATTTTTGGATTATCTAATCTAACCGAGTGGAGGTGAGGCTAGAGTATGATCGGCTAGTGATAAAATTCTGAAATTATTTTAACAGACAAATAATTATTATATAATGCCTTATCAATATTTTCATAATATATTTCTCATACTTAAGGAATATTAGCCTATATTGCACCACATCCTTCATCAATCTATCTCATAATTAAGCAATGGATACAATAAGTTCTTTTTCAGATTAAGTTAATTTTAGCAATTTGCGTAGACTAAAAAATTACGAATGAGCAAATAAAAGTTATGTATCTAATAATTTTAACTAATTCATGATTTCTAGTCAACATGTCAATCATTAAAATTCTACTTTCTTAGTACTTCTGAAATGCTGTACATCAAATTCTAGAAACCATAATTTTTAATTTTAAAATTTACTTAAAAAGAGACATTTGTGAGCATATTAAAAAATTCATAATATAAAATCAAAACATGCATTTGAAAGTTTGTAAGTCATTCTATTAAAAATGGGAACCAGAATTCAGAAAAATTTGTTGTGATATGACATGGCACCAATAGAATCTTTCTTTCTTGCGAATGATAACTGACTAAAAATCAGCAACCTTACTATCTCCCCTTTGTGAGTAGAAAATTTTTATGATACCTCATGTGGCGTATGTGGAATTCCCGGTGTTCCTAGAGGAGGAAAGAAATTTTTTCCTCGATCCTAAAAGCGTCGAGTGGAAGGGATATTTTTACTTATTAAAATTATTGAAATATTAGTTAAAACTTGTTGCAAATGTTTAAATATGGCATTGTTGGGCGAGTAAGAACGATTCTCAAAGTTTCAGAGTTCTAGCTTGATGGGAAGTTGGTTAAATTAATGATTGAAAATTTGATGACACACACTCACATAAGTGAAATTCATAAAAACGTTGTAAAAATAGAGAGCGAGAAATAATCAAAAAGACACAAAATTTTGTTCAAAAAAGAAAATTGAATAAAAAAATATTTAAAATTCTTATTGCTCATAAAACACAAAAGTAACTAGAAAAATTCTAATTTGTATTCATCTAACCATAAAAATCGAATAATAAAAGTAAAATGTGTAAAATAAATGAATCAATACTTTACCTAAATGCACTAACAGAACTTCTGTCATCTACAATTGAATGTTGTTCAAAGCTGTTCAAGGAACTAATAGAACTAGTTCTTGAAAACA
Source organism: Nephila pilipes (assembly GCA_019974015.1). Classification (NCBI taxonomy): domain Eukaryota; kingdom Metazoa; phylum Arthropoda; class Arachnida; order Araneae; family Nephilidae; genus Nephila; species Nephila pilipes. Next base: position 55,203 of record BMAW01091430.1, read on the forward strand.
TCAGAGGAGAAGATGATTTTGTACAATTTGCTTCAATTTCCTGAACTGTATTTTCTTCATCTGGGGTTTAAAAAAAAATCATCAATAAACACATGTAAGAATAATATTCACCTTTCTAAATATCATTTCCATATCATACTTTAGTTATATGATTGGCCAGATTTAAATGAAACAATAAAACTCATTAAATATTTTATGTTTTATTAAAATTTTGTTGAAGATAAAACTCCAAATATTGAAGAATTTTTCCATTATATTTTTAAATACAGTTAGTAAAATTAGGCTATTATAAATTACTTTCCAGAAATTATTTTTTTCAATTTTTTTTTACAAATGATGTTTTTAATGAACATGCATTTAAGCACTTTCAAGAACACGAATTTTTGTTTAATTTGAGCTACACAATGATCAATTTTCATGAATAGATGCATGTTATGACTTAAAGATTTTGTGACCACGTACATAATGCTAAGATGAGAACTTAATTTTTCCTTAAATGCCATGTACATTTGACTAGGCATGAGGACATAGCTTAATTAAGTTACAGAGAAAATTTATTTATAATAAGCCATATTTAAAATAAATTTTTAAAACTGCAAAGACCTGTAATAAATGCACAATACATATAAGAATGGAAATAAAAATCATTTTACTCCGATAAACAGGTTAAATTTTTCCAAACTTTTTTTATTATTTACCTGCAACTCTTATTATTAGTAGCATAACAACAAGTTTTTGTATTGTATTAAGAGACCTGTAGTCAGGCTACATGAAGTCTTTAATGACTATTAAATATGACTTTGCGAATAAATTCTAAAATGTAAAAAGTGTAATTTAAACCAATGCATCTTTTCTTCATTTTTATTTTATTCAATAAACTTTCTTCATTATAAACATTAGTTAAAATTGACCACATATACAAAATTTGGCTATTAAATAACAAGACTGATACTGTAAAAACATTTTATTTTAATGTCATACATATTTACTTATTATCACCTTCAATATACACTCCTCCTCTATCCCTACAACGCTCCATGTGAAACTTCCATAATTCGAAACAGTGCTGGAAGTCTTCATCTGTCAGCTCCTGATGGTGCCTACTGTTTTCTATTTCACAGTTTCAACGGACTCAAATCTTGTCCCTTTTAATGCGGATTTCACCTTAGAAAACAAATAGAAGTCGCTTGGTGCAAGATGTGGTGAATGAGGCAGATGGTCTAAAAGTGGGATGCTATACTTGGCCAGAAACCTCTTGATACACAATGTGGAATGACTTGCCCTTCCCCAATTTGGGTCGTATTTTCCTCATTCTTTCACGGAGTTCAGCAAGAACATAAAGGCAGTAATGTTGATTAACTGTTCGACCAACAGGAACCCAGTGAAAGAACACAACCCCATGAATATAAAAATCAACAAGAATCATTTTTTGCTCATTTAAGCTTTTTTTCTCTCAGCGAAGATGGGCTCTTCCAGTGTATGGATTGGAGTTTCGTTTCAGAATCATAAGTAAAAAGCAACAATTCGTCACACATTACTATCCTTTCAAATAAGTTTGGACCTTTTTCAATGGTATTCAAAGTGTCAGTACAAACTTTTTTGCAGGTTTGTTGTTGTTCAAAAATATCAATTTTAGGCACAATTTTGGCACACACTTTTTGCATGTTAAAATTATTCTGTAAGATTTGCCATACAGATGCTTTATCAATTCCTACAGTCTCAGCAATGGCATGAATACTTAACTGATGGTCACATCAAACCAGATTACTGATTTTTTTATATTGTCATCAGCTTTGGTTGTAGAAAGACAACACGGGCACGAATTATCTTCAATGTCTTCTTGGCTATTTTGATAACACTTAAACCACTCAAAAACATGTGTATGCAATAAAGATTCATCGCAGATCATGTGAAATAGTGGCAGCAAGTCTGTCTACAGCAAGCCTAATATATTTGACCCATAAGTGTATGGTTACAGACAGACTGTTCAGAACTTTTGAGCACTAATAATTTAGTACCAGCATTGTATTGTACCCGCAGAAAAGTTTTTAAAATTATACTTCATACAAATACATTTTATTCACTACAATATAATTTCCCTTGATTTATTGTAGAATGTTCTAGATTTCCCTAATGGGAGATGGGAGGATTAGACACTTTCCGTGACTTGAGAAGTAAAATTAATAGATGAATTGACATTAAAAGAATTAAATTCCAAATTAAATCCAAAATTAAAAAAGAGGTGATAAATAGAATTCATCACATACATGCATATATATAATATGGCCCATCAGAATAAAAAGCATTTTCAAAGTAGTCTACAAAGTCTTTATGCTTGGACATACCTTGTTCATATCATAATGCAATAAATTTTAAAAAATTTCATGTCAATTTCCAGCATAAAAGGTTCTCCACTCACAATTTTAACAATGTCAATAGTATTTGAATCATTCTTTTATAGAAAATACAGTCAACTCTTTTTTTACATGATAGATACATTCCTCAGAAAACTGTTTAATAAAAATTCATGTAAAAAATACATGCGATATATGGTAAATTTAGGGATATGTTCCACAACTTTAAAAAATCATGCAAAATGAAAAACTCTAAATATTTTCCAAAAAAAAACATGCAAAAAAAGTAATAATGAAACCCATATTACATATTTATAAAATAAAAAACAATTCATTCTTTTTTTAAAAAAAAATTTTAATTAGTGTACAGTGAAAATTCAATTTGTCGCACAGATGTGTCGGATATATCTAGCACAACTGTTGGCTTTGATTCTATTGAAGAATTTCGTTCTTTATTAATAGCCTCTGTTAGGGTTTTTTTTTTTGTTGTTGTTACAAAGTCTGTTATTAGTAGCTATTTTGGTTTCTCAAGTTGCTTATAGAATTATTGATATCCTGATACACAAAACTTAAGATTATGTTGACATTTTAATGCACACTCTATGTCAGGATGTTGAGTAAGAAAATGATCCATTCTTGTAGCAAATTTCAAGCCCTCTTGAATTAAATCATCTTTTAATAGACGTACTTCATCTTCAACTTTGTCATTATCGACTTCTTAATTATCACAAACTGTCACAAATTCGATCAAATTGTCCACATCCAAATGGCTTTCTAGCATCAATTCTTCGAAGTCAGAATTTTGCATGTTGTTAAAATCTTCACCACCTATTGCATTTGATAGAGTTATAATTTCAGAACACACAAATGATTTTTATACTACGAAACTTCCACTTTTCACACATGCTGACAAAATTTTTTACCAACAAGCATTTATGGTCGATTGGTGCAACTGTTTGATGACAAAAGAAACACATGTAATACAAACCATTATCGTAAGTTTCCAACAGTCAAATTTCTTTTTTCCACTGAGTCTAAAATATATTTAAATGTTTGCTTTAAGTAGTACATTTTTAAATGCTATTATAATTCCTGATCAAGCGACTGAATAAAAGAGGTAGTATTAGGCAGTAAAAACAACATTTGAATATGTGGAATTTTTTTAGGGGGGATTAGTGTTAGAACAAAAAATTCGTGTAAAAAAGAATATTGGTGAACTGTGCTATTTTAAAATCACGTAAAAAAAAAGTTGGATATATATATATAAGAACACATTGATTCTTTAACATGTCCCAAATCTTCTAAGGCTGAGGTAAACAAACTAAGTTCATATTATTATGCAAACAAAAAATATATATAAGTTATAGATTCACAGAATAGCAACTGAAACTATTCATATACATACAGAATCTATAAACATAGATAAAAAAAAACATTTACATAATATTTATATATATATATATATATATATATATATATATATATATATATATATATAAATCATAAAATAAAATACCATTAGGGAACTATTCAACTTTCATATACTTATCACTCAATTTTTAAAATTGGAATATTCAAATTTTATCTTATTAAGACTTATTCCCCAAGCTATATATGCATTGCTATATTGCAAAATTCAAGTTGAAGGTTTTGGGCATAATTTTTTTCAAGACAGTTTAGAATAAAAATAGAAAGAATAACAAAATTTACGTCATTTTAGAAACATCAACTTGATAGCCTCAGAAGACATTTATGCTAACTATAAAAAGAAATTGGGAAAAAATCATAGGAACTTTTACTTAAGCAAATATTTTAAAATTTTGGGTGACAACCTGACCATCGATAAAATATCCAATCACACAAAAAAAAAAAGAACTGAGAAAATACTCAGTGCTTAAATCTTCAGCAAGATTTATCATCATCCCAGGACTTTTACATGACTTTGACTTGCAGAGTGACTCAAAGTGTATCACTGCCAACCAAGTAAATGATTTGGAACATATTTTGTTGGTCTGCTTAAAATATGCAAATCATCAGGATATAATTTACAAAATCTTCCAAATGTCAGCAAGGTTGTGATGAATACAACAGTTTTTATTTTTTTTTGCAAATGATAAAATACTTTGATTTTCACCAAACTAAGAGAATACTGCTCAAATAGATAACAGCTTATTGGAAGTAATTTATATGAATACAGCAGTAATAAAGGAGACTGTGTGTCTTGTCATTACTATGAAACTGTAAATGTTATAAAATACGAATTTTGTTTCTTCTCCAGCAATAAATAAAATAAAAAAAAATTTAAAGACACCAAGCATCTGTATTGATAATAGCCATTAAAAAAAAAGATTTGGATAGCAAAATCCCAAAGAAAATGAAGAATTTTCTGCCATCCAAAATTATGTTGAAAATAAAGCTTGGTCAAAAAAATTTATGAAATTATCAACAACCTGAAATATAAATCTGATTTTGCTTCTGTCTGTCTAAGCCAGTTGACGAGGACTACACCTAAGCTGGCATTGTCCAAAACCAAGCTACAAAAACATGAATATTTAACCAATATCAACTTCACTATACAACAGGTATTTAGTGGAATTAGGAATCAAACCAACAGCTCAACAGGAACATCTCACCCACCACAAGCTTTATGTCATAACTACTTGGCTATTGCATGTATATCAAAACCAAAACTACAAATAAGATAATTTTATGATTAAATGAATATTTTTTCATTACCTCTCTTTCCTGATTCTTTCTCCTCACATTGAATTGATAAAAGTTCATCATTATTGACATTTGCAATTGATTTTTTCTCATGCACTTCTTGATCAACATTTGAACATCTTGGTGATGGCGAAAAACAATGTCTTTTCCCAGTTTTTGATGTAATTGACTCAGAGCCTTGTTCTGTAATGTCTACTTCTCTCAGATCACACATTGAAGAGGCTGAAGAGATCATTAAAGGAGTTCCTTCCATGCAGTAAACTTTCACTTCATCATAAGATTGTTTGATTGTTACAGAGTTAGCTAAAGGTGGAGAATGGTGTCTCTTCTTTCCAGGTGTTGAGCAACATACATCATCAGAATCTTGGTCTGCATATCTTTTACTATAATCAACCAATTGATCATTGACAGTGTCAAGATCTGTTTCAATGTAATAATTGTATGAGGGTTGCATCGCCTGTCCATCCTTATAGCTCAACATTATTCAGCACATCTATTTCGATAAATCTAAAGAAGAACAATATATTATGATATATATTTCGATTGCAGACAGAAAATTTTAAAAAATCTGAAAAACGAAAAAAAACGTTATAATCATTTCAACCTCAAAAATAATTCCATTATTGAATCAAAATAAATAGCTCAAAAACAATTGAGTTAGATGTCAATTAATAAAATAGTTGACGTGAAAAAAATTAATACATCTCGCACAAAAAAAATATTTGTAAAACCAAAAATTTTATGAATTTAGAAAGAATATTTACATACGATATATCGTGGAATGAGCAATTCTGTCGAAAAATGTTAGCTTCAGAAATGAAACCTGGCTTCGTCTATTACCGACTCTATTACACTATTAGCTAAGAGCAAAAGTAAACACGGGAAAATTAGATTAATGTTTCCATTCACTTTACTTCAGGTAAATGTTTATGCAGATTTTAATGCTTCAAATCAATCAGTGAAAGCTTCCAAAGTTTGATTTCAACTTTATAGATCCATTTCTCAAAATAAATAGAATAATAAAGTTATTTGTTCCGAACAAAAAGATATCTAAGGAATCAATCGTTTATCACTAAGATGTGTTTGATTGTAGGTAATATTTGACGATCTATTTTGATTATATAAAAGAATTAATCATCATTCTGGAAAAAAATGTTATGATACTCAAGAACGGACATCATTCAGATTTATTTTTTCTACAAATGCATTAATATTTTTTTATACTGTTAGACGACATTTAACTTCTAGATGGCATCTGGATTTAATAGCAGAAGTCGAATATTGGTTCCTTTTATAACAATGTTGGGATGTAAAACTTGTTTTGTTATTGTAAGATGAATTTGTCATCATGTTAAGTGAGTAGACACATTTATAAGTTTTTAAATTTTCTTTCACACAAACGTTGTTTTTCACTTCTTATATGAATCATCGAACGAATTTGGGATATATAAGCTAATGGTATATGTACTGTAGCTATTATTTCAATATGGCCGAAACCATAGTCGCGGCTTAGTATTTTAACTGAATGAAATTTAATTTTGTTGTAATTGTTACTTTATTGTTGTGTGATAATAGTATCGTTCAATTGATACGAATTAAGTTGTTGTTTTTGAATAACTCTCCTGATGTTTTGCAAAAATCCAAAATGTGACATATAATTTATTGAATTTTTTTTTTTTTTTTCGTAATATAGTGACGCGCGCGCGTCAATTATTCTTTCTTGTTTGGATTGATCCCTCTGATTTTATTATTTTATAAGATCATTAATTAAAATTTTTGTTATTTTAATTTCATTAATTTCTCAAGGGATTTATCTTTTGTTATTTTAAGGCTTATCTGAATGAATCATCTGATTGGTCTTTGAATTCTAATTCTGTGTATTGTAAAAAAAATTATATGTTTAATAATAACATTTATATAACTTTTAGAACATCACTCTTCATTAAAGGCCATTTTTCTGACATTGCATTCACTATTTCATAGAAAGAATTTTTTTCCCCTACATAGATTCCGCCAAATATGACTTGAGATGATGTTGAGCCTTGCCACTTTGTTTCTTGTTACGCCACTTAGAAAAACCCCACATTCTTTCAACATTTTGCATGTGAACAACCTTTGTCATATCTACAAAATTGTTCGAAAGATTCACTATGAAATGTGTTAAACCTGCATCTTCAAGTTCTTTAGTCTTGTACCTTTCCAACAATCTTAATAGATAGTTTAACCTTCTTGTACATATTCCAGAATTTCTCCTAGCTGTGTATTAGCATCTCTGTTCGATATTTGAACAAGAAAGCACTCCCCATCTTCCTTGCATATTCCACCGAAAATCTACTGTTTTTCTTATGCAAGATGAATAAACTTTCATAGTTCCGCAGTTTTATTGGAAGATGAATAAACTTTCATAGTTCCACAATTTTATTGGATCTACCTTGCACTTATTAAATTTTAGAATAAGATGTAGGGAACACACTTAAAACATATTCAACTGTTTACGACACCATTTATTGGATGTCAACTCCTCTACCCAACGATACATGAATCGTATATTGCAGTTACGAAAAGTATTGGAACCGCAGAACCAATTTCCAATCCAGAAGCCCTTCTTATTTGAATAACTCTTAGTACTGCACCCCCAAATATTTCCTTCATTAACATACAACTTCATGACATGGCCTTTTTTGCATAATACTGTGTCCGGTAAAAGACTTTTCTCTTGGGAAAAAAGAGGCTGCATCCATTTTGCTGTTTGGTAAATTGAAGATTGTTAACAGCATTTTGGAAGGAAACAAATTAGGTATTTTTAAAAATAATACAAAATTGATAATGTTTACAGGCAAACGGTATCTTACAAATATGATCAAGTGCTGTTCCTATAGGACTGCAACCTTAGGAACTTACAATCAAACTGGGCAATACATCTTGCTTGCTTGGCAATTTACTGTCTAGTGCCAAAATCATAAGTTGGTGGGCACTGCTATAATAGACAAGTATCATTCCTTTCTTACAAAATTTTACTGGAATGTTAATTTAATAATTTCTATAGTAGCAAAGTTAAATCTATTTTCCATGCTTAAAATTAAATCTTTAACTATGAACATTTAACTGAATTTCAATACTATTCTGAAGCTTGTCTCCTCACCAGCCATTGGTACCCATTACAAACACTTCTCTCTCCCCATGTATTGCACCAATATTATAAAGAATTAAAATAAAGTGGTTATGCTTTGAGTTCATCTTATATGGTTAATTTTCTTGAACAAACTAAAACATAAATACTAACTTCTGCATTTTTGTTTTATATTATAGCATTAATGGGATTTGAAATATTTTTAGTTAAAAATAAAGATACTTGTCTTTTATAGCGGCGCCCGTCAAATTATGATTACGCTAAGTTGTTGCCAAACTTGTGAAGCTTATCTTTTGATACAACCTATTTGGCAATATTTCTTAGTAGCTTGGCGATTTATCATCGGACGACACTATAATAGACAAGTACTAAAATGCATATTTTGGTTATTTCGAATTAACTGTAAAATCATCTAATAGATATCTGCCAACAAATACCGATCATTTGAGTAAAGATTGTTAGGTATTTTTCCGCTAAAGAGGGGAATTCATCTCTCATTCTCATTGCGCAAATTCACCTCTCTTCTGACGCAGTATTACTGTGGTTGCCTGTGATATTGCTCCTGTTTGGCGAAAAAATTTAACCATCGACAACAACCCCCTTTAATGGAAAAGTATTGATCAGATTATTTCCTATCAGAGAAGTAATTTAAGCTAGTTTCTCATTGATTATGTATTGCCTTCTGTTTTTATTTATTAATAATGTAAGTTTCTGCTGCCTTTTTTTCCTTCTCACTTTCTCATAAAGAGAAAAAATTCCAAATTTGGGTTAAGTGGCTCAGCATCATTTTTATGATGCTAAGTTTCACATTAATTTAGTTTAACATTGCACTACCATATATTGTACTTTAAACCACTCTTCACAAAAGTTATACTGACACACTGTTTTTTGATTGCTTCGGTAAATAGTCATCATTCAAGCTAAAGAACTTCATATCTTTCCCTTTTCATTTTTTCCATTTGGAATCCATTTAAACTACTTTGATGTTGGCAGGGTGTGGATGTTAGGAGAGAGGGTGTCCAGCTCAGGTGTCGTCCTCTTCACTTGAGAGAGGTTCAAAATTACGAGGTCTGTCGCCAATAGCCCTCGTATTGCTTCTAGTGTGACGTTAATAATTACTAAACTAAATTCGGCTACTTTTATTTCTTATAAATCCAATAATTGGATTTAAAAATGTCTATAGTGTTAATTTAACTATCTTAAGTGAGCAAGAATAATGTTCCAATTTTATCAACATTAATTAATAACAAAAATTATTAAATTTTTTGAAAAAAGCCTTGACTTTAACTGATTGCTTCTTAATGTTGCATTTAGAAGTAACATGATGGCTGTTAGAGATGAACCTTCATTAAGTTGTGAGGACAGCACCCAAGCTGGAAACTTCCTCTCCAAACTCTCACACCACATCAACAGGAAGAGCACTGGCAAATTCAATTTGCTTCATCCCTGATATATGGTGGGTTTTTAGTAGTGGCATCAAGACTCAAACCTATGACTCAACAGAAATTTATGTCTGCTACAAGTTCGCTACTAGGCTCAAACCTTGATGAAATAAATGCTATGATCTAAGCTTGAATGTATTGTATGTTTTAAGTACTATCTATGTATTGGAAGGAAAACTTATTTCAGAAATAGAGATGCAGGCTTAAAGAACTTCATATGAAATCAAATTATTTTTCTACTCTTAATGTAAATTCATAAAAGATGTGACAATTTATAACTTCTGAGACACTCATGGCAGCTCAACCAAATTGATGTCACTATTGTTATATATATGACTCAAAGGAGACTATAATTTTGATGTAAATGTAATTATTTAACACAATTAAGTACCATCAGGGGAAAAAATTATTTTCTCACGCTGACTTTATTTCTTCATGTATTCAATTTTTTATCTTAAAATTAGCCTTATTTTCGTATTTCGTAAAATTGCACTTAAAAAAGTTATAGGAACTTTTAAAAATGAAGTCAACACACACACTAGATTTCTCGAGTATTTTATGTTAAATTTTCTTCAGAATATTTTCATATGATATTTACAGTAATGGATAGATAATTTTTTTTTCCATTTAAAGTAATTTGAGAAAAGGAGTATGAAAAATATGAAATACTTAATACAATCTTTAAAAAAAATCTAACATCTCAAAATTTGTGAGTGTTTTGATTTTTTATAATTTAGTTTCCTGTGAGTTGTAAACAATGATATCAGTTAGAACTTTGTACAATAAAAAAATTTTTTAAGTTATCGCAGGAGTCTTTAGAGGAAAAAAAATAGTTTAAAACTATATAAATTCAAATGAAATCATACTTGAATTCTATATTAATTTTATTATTTTTTGTTGCATGCATTGATCCTTGGTTGTGAAAAGAGAATAACAGTTTAGAAATAAAACTAATACAAAAAATTTTAACTTCTTTGAAAATTGGTTACACCTGCCTTTTTTTTTTTTTTTTTTTTTTAAACTTAAAAATACTGAATCTCATAATGTCAGTTCCTATGTTTGAGTACTGTATTGGTCTGCATGTTCATTTGGGTCCTCAATTTACTTGAAATGTGAGATAACCTTTCTTTAAATCTTGAATTTGATGTAAAATTTAATTTTGCTTTTGTATAATTTATGAAGAAAATTTAAAGCAGCTTAAAAAGTAAATTTTTTAAAAAAATGAATATATTTTTTCTACATTGACAGGCAACTGAATATGTTAAAAAATGCATACAATTTAGTAAGTAATGTAAATGCTCACTGGACATTATAGACGCAAAGAAAAAGCAACATGACCATTTTCAAACAGTTAATGACCATTATTTTAATCCCCTCTCCTAAAAATGTTGACCCATGTGGTGACCGGGAATGACAGAATAGTCCCATTGTAGCTCCTGCATGTCGTAAGAGGCGACTAAAATGGGTAACCAGCGTCTGAGGGTATAGCCGGGCACCCTGCCCCTGGGTATTATATCAGGGAACTTCAGGGACTTGCCTTCTTCAGGTAAGTATGGGTATCATGACCCTGAGGCACCTTAGTGATCTTTTTCTTTCCCATGGGGTTTACTGTCTTTGGTAAACACGGGTGATGCACTCCTGGGACACCCTAGCGATCCTTCTCTATTTTTGACCCTCCTTCTTGTCAACCACTTTTTATCTTTTTTTGACTTCACGTCTGAACCACAGTTTAATCTTGTTTGGCGCAGCATAGCCATATCTGGCTCTTGCGCCAATAAAATTTACATTCACTCACTCACTCCTAAAAATGTTTTCAGTCTGTATAATTTAAAAATAGATTAAGAATGATTGATAAATCAGAAAAAAAAAAATTATTACCTTCCCTCTCTCTAATTCATTAAATCTGGGATTGTCATCTGTTTTTCAACTTATACTGTATCGCAATTAAAAGATAAAAGTTGTGTTAAAAGGGAACTTTTTCATATCTATCATTTAAGCAAACTAGAAAATATAAATTTAAAGTCAAAGTTATTTTCAGGTGTAATAATAGCCGGAAACACTATAAGCAATCATTCAAATAATAATTCATATATTTTGAAAAATAATTTATTACTAGATGATTTTGAGAATATATATGAATGGAGAAAAGGCAGGACTAGCTGTAAGTAATGCTAATGCTTTAAACTTCACAACCATGCATTTTTTTTCTCCACAAATTTTTATAATCCATTTGCTTTCATTGTTTGCCATTTTCATTATTTTACTGTCAATATTTTTTTTTATCATGGATGCTATACAATTATTATTTTGCATTTTATTACATATTTAAAAATTCAGAATTATATCTAATTTTTTGCTACTGTCTAATAATATGTATTGATAATATTTATCATTCCATATGATGAAAAATCCATTCCAAAATAGGAAGTTTAAATTTTTTTATTCAATTTTTGCTTATAAGTATGTAAAGTAATAATATTATTTTAGTGAAGAAAATTATTTAACAGATTTCAATATGATTTAAATAAAAATTATTTATAATTAGCAAAATTCATAGCATTAGAATATAATTTGTAGCTTGAAACTTTTTTTTATTATTATTAAAAATGCCTCTCTTTGCACTGAGCCATGTTTTTTTCTCAAGTCAACTGGAAAAAAGTCCTAGGGTGCATGTAACATTTGGAACATGAATTAAAAAAAAAAACTGATAAGTTTTTTTTTTTTTTTTTTTGTCCACCGAACATGTGTGCTCCGTGAAGTCATTTCAAGTGCTCCTAGAACAAATTAAATACATGCTTAAAAAATTTTGCAAAAGAAAAACCAATACAATGTGAAATATTTTTTATGGCTTTAAAATTATAGAGTCATACCTCTGATGTTGTAATCTTAATCGTTACACTTATATGATTATTCTGTATGTGAATATGAACATAGGTTATTTAATGTAACACATATGCAACAATCGTAAACTTTAAAAAAAATTGAAATATTTTTCGTTATGTTAAATACTGAATAATTTGAATGGATAAGAACTCTGTTTCTTTCGATTTCTCTAGTGTTAATCTGATAAAGGGAGAACTGACATCACTTTCTTCAGATCATAGTTCAAAGTTGAAATCTATTGAAAATGTGTGTGATCCTAAAAAATGTTCAATCTTTATTAAAAATGAATACCTAGATCTAATAAAAGTATTATACATATTATTTTCAATGCTATATATTTACAGGACAGGATTTTCAGCAATGATAAATATTAAAGTAAAAAAATGTGAAACCTTGGAAATTTTGAAGAGATGCCAGCGACTGTGTAACAATATAGTTAAAATCTACAGAAATTACTCACAAGTTCACTTACCACATTAAATTAAGTATTATAATTTAAAGTGATTTTATAAAAGTATAAAATTACATCTATCAATAGTGGTATTTTATACTTTTATAAAAGTAACATTTTGTAGCTGAGGTGGCAAACACCATGCCCGCAATATTTTTATTAATAGTATATTTATTTTTGGGAACTGTCCTTTGTGCTCATGATTTGAAAAAAAATTAGTTACCCCTATTTTAAATCTTGTTTGATGAATGTTCTGCTTTGAATCTACTTAAAGTGAACATTCCATTATTTAGATAGAAATAAAACATTGTTCCAGATCTTGAATATAAAACTTCAGTAACCTGATATGATAAATGAATATGAAATTAAAGTTATTAATTAAATATGTTCAGAAAAGTGTTTTTCAAAAAGGAAATAAATAAATAATTGTCTCGTACCACAATAGCTATATTATAAAGTTTCTACTTATTATCTCAAAGTCAGGTGCTAATTCAACCAAGGATTGTGTTATGGCTAAATCCTTCTGCAAGTCCGTCAATTTGAGGCTTCAGAATCTTAATAAAAAAAAGTATCAAGAACATTTGTATTATGTATAAAAATTTAGTTCTTTAAAAGAAAGAACTGAACTATGTGCGGTAAATAAATAAACAAGGTTCAGGCTCTTTTTTGCTATAAAAATAAAATTTAAAGAAAAAGAAATACAATCTTTTTACTTGGTGGAAATATGGAAAATATTTCATTCATTATGAATTAAATTACTAACATTTTGACATAAATTAAAATAGGTCAGCCCAATCAACCTTACCTAACCTGTTTTGAATGAGCATTATTGTTAAATTTTAATGCAGTATTATTTTACCCAAGCTGGAAAATATTTAAATCATCCTATCGCAGAAAGATTCAATTTGTATTATCACTCACAAAAAAATTCATTTTGTTAATAACCATTTCAAAAGTAAATTTTTTTTTATTTGCATATGTTATATAAATATGATTAGGAGTGAAAGTTTATGAGACTTATTCTGCAGACTTTTTTCCAGTTCTATTCAGAATGGTATAGGAAAACTAACTGTTCAAGGCAAAACAATATTCTGCTGTTGTGATATTAATGTATATAACTAAAAGATTTTCATTAATGGTACTTCAGCATTTTTAATGGACTACCATATTAAATTGCATTTTAAGTACAATGAGAAACCATATAATATCCAATCTATTTCTTAATTTTATAAAAACAATTTTAATGTTAGTAATTAATACATGTTAAAAAAAATTATAACATTTCTGAGAAAAATTCTATAAATTTCGCTCCTGCTAACCTTAACCTTCAGATGACCAAGTAGGGTCATAAAATAACTCTAATACCAGTTTCTGCCAAATATTTTAATTTTAAAAAATGTGCTTTCAATATTTTTATAGCAGAGTTTTGCACTATTTTATTACGAATTCTGAAATCATTGCTTCCCCCATGAAAATATTAAATACATACAAAATAATGTTTTGATTTGCAATGAAAGCATTCTTCAGCCACAATACTTCAATGGAGCTATTAAATGTCTTCCATTTCAGAAAATTTAAAGAATTGTCCATGAAGGTTTTACCATCATGGGTGACCAACATAAGCTTGAATCTTACCATGTATATGAGATATACATTTAGTTCGTAATCAGCGATTTTTGCACAATGGCATTTAAATTTCTGAGCTAATATGAGGAGCATCAACAGCATTTTATATAATTACCACATTCCTGGTTGTTTGTTTTACTGATAAATCTACATTTTTCTTTACAAAATGAAATTTAAACAATCTATTTCACTAGCTATAACAATATAGAATAAAATGTTGCTTTCAAACCAAAACAATCGCTATGTAATGGAGAAAAATGTATTAGAAGATGTTCGTTATATTTTTCTCAATTAGAGTGTTCAATGTATTTATATGCTTTTGTAAAATACATAATTTTTAGAAGTTGTTCACAAAATAAATAAATATTATAGAATACTAATGCCTAATTACATATGTATTTTTTTTTTTTTTTTTTTTTGTATTTTTCATTTAATTTACTGTATATTTAAATTAAATTTCTTTTTTAGATGATGCATGTTTTAGAAAATGATTGGAAAATCAAAATTTCAATTTTCTGCCTGTAAAATTTAATGTGAAAAGAAATCAAATGAGTTTTCATATGTATTTAAATAATGGTATTTTTAAAATGCTGTAAAATATTTTTCTTTTCTTTTCAGTACTGCACAATTTCATTTCCCTTTAATCATGTCTAACAAGGAACAGGCCATGAGAGTGCCCACTGGCAACATGCAGCAGCAGCAACAACCTCAACAGCCAGGTCCTCAGCATATGCCGCCTCAACAACAGCAAGGGCCACCTCAGCAACCTTATCCTCAAGATAACCTGCATATGTTGCAAAAGGCTATCAATACCATGGAAGAGAAAGGAATGCAAGAAGATCCAAGGTATGCCCAGTTGATGGCCATGGCTAATTCCTCTAGGAAAACTGTTCCAAGTCCTGGAGTTCCTTCAGGTGGTGGGCACAGTCCTGGCGTTGGTCCTCATCCTGGATCGGGGGCTCCAAGTCCAAGCATGGGACCACCACCTCCTCCTCAGCAAATGGGACCTCATGGAATGAATCCTCCTTCTCAACAATCACAGATGCCTCAATCTCCTCACCCATCTGTTGGAAATGCTCCTCCACCTCAATCTCAGAATCAAAATTATCAAATGCCACCTCAGCATATGGCACCACCACCTTCACCATCAGGAAATAATATGAATTACATGCCATCTTCTCAAAATAGCATGATGAATGCCTCACACATGGGCCCACAAACTCATGTTGGTGGTCCTCAACAACATTCTCAAAGTTATGCTACCTCATCCAGTTACCACCAACAAGGATCTCATTCAGCTCCCAGTAATCAAGGTCACATGCCTCCTGGCCCCAACTCTATGTCCCAAAATATGGAAGTGAATGAACAATCCCACCATCCTCATTCTGGATATGGAGGAGGTCCAATGAATGGATCACAAGGTTCCCCACATCCTGATAATAATTCAGGTCCTCCATCAGTATGTAGCCCTATGCCAAATCAAGGACCTTCAGCACCTACTCAAAAGCCATCATTGCTAACTACTGCTCAAATAACACAGCTAAGAGCTCAGATAATGGCGTATAGATTACTTTCACGAAATCAACCTGTACCAGAAAATGTAATTATGGCTTCTCAGTCCAAAAGACCAATGCAAAATCAGCCAGTTTATGGTCAGAGACCCCCGGGAGCACCATCTCCTGGTCAACCAATTCGAGCTCCAATTCCACAACCACAACCACCACCTCAAAATATGAATAATAACATGATGCCACAACAAATGCCACCATCACAACCAATGCATCCTCATATGCCTCAGCCAGCTATGCCACCTCCTCAACAGCAGCAAGCACCTCCTACTCAAGTAGCTCCACCACATCAACCTATAAATACACCACAGGCTCCTCCTGCAATGGCTCTTCAAGGACCTCAAGTCAGACCTCAAGGCCCTCCAAACAGTCAAGCTGTTCCATTACCCTCCATGATGCAGCTTCAACAACAGAAGCAAAATCGAATAACTCCTGTTGCAAAACCACAAGGGATCGATCCTATAGAAATTTTGAAAGAAAGAGAGAATAGGTTAGCTGCACGAGTTGCCTTGCGCATTCAAGAGTTATCTTCATTACCTGGTGATCTCTCGGAAGATATTCGTATCAAAGTCATGAGTGAGCTTGTAGGTTTGCGTCTTTTAAATTTTCAGAGGCAAGTTAGAGCTGAGGTCGTTAGTTGCATGCGTCGTGAGACAACTTTAGAAACAGCTTTATATCCTAAATTATATAAACGAACAAAGCGGCAAGGCCTAAGAGAAGCAAGAATTACAGAAAAATTGGAAAAACAACAAAAGTTGGAACAGGAACGAAAACGTCGTCAAAAACATCAAGAATATCTCAATGCTGTTCTGCAGCATGCTAAAGATTTTAAGGAATATCATCGTAACACCATGGGTAAGATCGGTAAAGTTAACAAAGCCGTGGTTACTTACCATGCTAACACTGAACGAGAACAGAAGAAAGAACAGGAAAGGATTGATAAAGAACGTATGAAGCGTTTAATGGCAGAAGATGAAGAAGGATATCGTAAACTCATTGATCAAAAGAAAGACAAGCGTCTAGCCTTCTTACTATCACAGACTGATGAATATATTCATAATCTTACTGATATGGTTATGCAGCATAAATTAGAACAGAAGAGAAAGCTTAAAGAGAAGAGAAAGGCTAAAAAGAAGAAGAAAAAGAAGCAACAAGCAGAAAATGCTGAAGGAAATGACTCCTTGCAAGAAGGACTCATTGATGAGTGTTCTCAGCAGAGTGATCTGAGGGTAAATGTCATTGAAACTGCAACAGGAAAAACTCTCACTGGAGCCAATGCCCCTCTGGCAAGTCAATTAGAAGCCTGGCTCGAGATGCATCCGGGTTATGAAGTTGCCCCACGTGAAGCAAGCGATGATGATGAAGATGGTGAAGAATATACTTCTGATTCAGAAGAAGAGGAGGAGCAACCTAAACCTCCAAAGGCAGCAGTTCCTGTAGAAAGAACTGGAGAAGATGCTAAACAAGCACTTAATTCTGCTACAGCTGAGGATGATGAATATATGAATTGTGGAGGCTATCAAAATTATTATAATATTGCTCATGCTATAGGAGAAGAGGTAAAAGAGCAAGCGTCTGTCATGGTAAATGGCAAACTAAAAGAGTATCAAATTAAAGGCCTGGAGTGGCTAGTTTCACTTTATAATAATAACTTGAATGGTATTTTAGCAGATGAAATGGGTTTAGGGAAAACAATACAAACTATTGGCCTGATTACTTATCTTATTGAAAAAAAAAGGGTTCATGGGCCTTACTTGATCATTGTACCTTTATCTACTCTTTCAAATTGGATGCTTGAGTTTGATAGATGGGCCCCAACTGTCATAAAACATGCATATAAAGGTTCTCCCAATGTAAGAAGACAAATTGCCTGTAATTTGAAAGCAACAAAATTCAATGTTGTATTAACTACATATGAATATGTCATTAAGGATAAAGCAATCCTTGCTAAAGTACGTTGGAAATACATGATTATTGATGAAGGACACAGAATGAAAAATCAGCATTGTAAATTAACACAGATTTTGAATACTCATTATACTGCTCCACATAGATTATTATTAACTGGAACACCTTTGCAAAATAAACTTCCTGAATTATGGGCTTTGTTGAACTTCCTTTTGCCAAGTATTTTCAAATGTTGCAATACCTTTGAGCAGTGGTTTAATGCACCCTTTGCCACCACTGGAGAAAAGGTAGAATTGAATGAAGAGGAAACAATTTTAATTATACGACGTCTGCATAAGGTTCTAAGACCTTTCTTGTTAAGGCGTTTGAAGAAAGAAGTTGAATCTCAACTCCCAGAAAAAGTTGAGTATGTTGTGAAATGTGATATGTCAGCCTTACAAAGACTTCTTTATAGGCACATGCAAACAAAAGGAGTCTTGCTAACTGATGGTTCAGAAAAAGACAAAAAAGGAAAAGGTGGTGCTAAAACCCTCATGAATTCCATTATGCAGCTAAGAAAAATATGTAATCATCCATTTATGTTCCAAAACATTGAAGAAGCTTGTGCTGAGCATTTGGGGTTGTCAAATGCAATGATATCTGGTCCTGATTTATACAGAGCATCTGGCAAGTTTGAACTGCTTGATCGCATATTGCCTAAACTTCGCAAAACTGGCCACCGTATCTTACTCTTTTGTCAAATGACTACACTAATGACAATAATGGAAGACTATTTGGGCTATAGGGGACATCCTTACCTTCGACTAGATGGTACAACTAAAGCAGAAGACAGAGGTCACCTTCTAGAGCTCTTTAATGACCCTACTTCTCCATATTTCCTATTTTTATTGAGTACTCGAGCTGGTGGTCTAGGCTTGAATCTCCAAGCAGCTGATACAGTGGTTATATTTGATTCAGATTGGAATCCACACCAGGATTTGCAAGCCCAAGATAGAGCTCACCGAATAGGACAGCAAAATGAAGTTAGAGTATTAAGATTGGTAACTGTGAATTCAGTAGAAGAACGTATTCTTGCTGCAGCTAAGTATAAATTGAATTTGGATGAAAAAGTCATCCAAGCTGGTATGTTTGATCAAAAATCTACTGGAACAGATCGGCATCAATTCCTCCAGGCCATCCTTGCTCAGGATGAAGTCGATGAAGAAGAAGAAAATGAAGTTCCTGATGATGAAACCATTAATCAAATGATTGCTAGAAATGAGGATGAGTTTGAATTGTTTCAGAAGATGGATTTAGATCGTAGGCGAGAAGAGGCTCGAAATCCGAAAAGAAAGCCACGTCTTATGGAAGAAGATGAGCTCCCAGGTTGGTTGATTAAAGATGATGCTGAAGTTGAGAGACTCACCAATGAAGAAGAAGAAGATAAAATTTTTGGTCGTGGTAATCGGCAAAGAAAGGAGGTTGATTATTCAGATTCTCTTACTGACAAACAGTGGTTAAAAGCTATAGAAGATGGCAATCTAGATGAAATTGAAACAACTAAACCAAAAAGAAAAGTTCCTGGTTCATCATCTGGAAAGAAAAGGAGGAAGGAGAAAGATTTAGATGATAATGAACCAGAGAAAAAGAAAAGACGTGGTAGACCTCCTATGGAGAAAATGCAGCCTAATCCCCCAAAACTGACAGTTCAGATGAAAAAGTTGCTAGACATAGTAATTCACTATAAGGACAGTGATGGCAGGGTTCTTAGTGAAGCATTCATGCATCTTCCCTCAAAACGTGAATTGCCCGATTATTATGAAGTAATAAAGAAGCCTGTCGATTTGCAGAAAATAAAAAATCGAATAAAAGAACACAGATATCGATCTCTGGATGATTTAGAAACTGATTTTATGCTGTTGTGCACCAATGCTCAAACATACAATGTGGAGGGTTCTCTGATTTATGAGGACTCTATAGTTTTACAGTCTGTTTTCACCAGTGCAAGAGAACGACTGGAGAAGGATGGAGACTTGTCTTTTGCTGGTGGTGACTATGAAGGTGATAGTGACATGTATGAGGAACCAGAGGAGAAAACTCGAAAAAGAAAACCTAGGCAAACTAACACTAGGCGTTTTGTGAGTGATGATGATGGTTCAGACAGTGATAATTAATTTTGATGCATGTTATTCATGCAATTTTTAATATCTGCCAAGATTTTTGCTGGTGATGTATTCAAGATGTAAAATATGTTTACGTTATCCAATGAAGCAAATTTTGTTGCTCCTTTTGAAATGTTGACTTGTATTTATTACAATATAATGCCATTCATGCTTATATTCCATGATTCTCACATTTTCTGATAATCATATTTCTGTTGATATTTCATTTGCATTTAATCACTAAAATATTGGTTTTTTTTTTTAATGTTTTTAAAATAAGTTACTTTCATATTTTGTAGATCTGAAAAGAGTGTATATGAATCATATACTACAACCCCATTTATTTCTCATAATATTCTGTGAATTAATTGCATAACCATCTTTGTACTTTTAAATGAACAGATTTTTTTACAGTAATGAAACTGTGCTTATTTTAAAATTCATCTCATTGCTTTTTGTACCAATTTTGGATCAGTTTGATTGCGAGTCATTGTATATACTTATTTGTGTAAAGCTGTTATTCTACATGTACATTTAGTGTGTGTGTTAGTTATCATAAATTTCAAATACATTTTGAATACAGAAGTGTAACTCCTTGCAGGTTATTGTGACTGATTGCATGTTCTGTATTTTGTTAATAAAGTTATGTTTCAGCTTTTAAAAAATCTTGCTTTAATTTTATATTTCCAATCACTAAAAAAAATTTTTTTTTTTTTTTTTTTAATGAAAATCAGTTTTTAGTTAAAAGTTGTCGGTCACTGTTAAGAGATGTCAGAATAGTGAACAAGATAAATTACACGAATGAAATCTGTACTTGTAGTATATTTTTCTGTACTTATTATGATTGTAAATTTTCTAAAAATATTTCCTATTATTTAAAAAAAAAAAAAAAAATCAAATATAACAAGTTCTATTTAGAGTTTTGTAAATCCACCCAAGGTGCACTATTTTTTATAATTATTATTAAATTACTCAATTAAATATAAGAATTAAAATAAACGAAATATCGAGAAATGGACAATAGTAAGATTTTCCGATATTAAAATTAAAGAAAACAAATTATTAAATGGAATATATTTAAGATTAATGTAATTAAAATTAACCATAAAAAATTGAAAAGTGATTTGTTCTGCCAAAAACAATAGTAATCAATATTAAAATCATTTGACCCAAGAAGGGAACCAAACTAAAAAAGGCATAGATTTAAATTCTTGAGGCAAAAAAAAAGGCAGCCTCACTGCTTAAAATTCTGAATAATGTTAATTATTTTCAGTCATATCTTGATTCCAGTTTACATATAAGTTTAGGTAATACATAAATCAACAAATAAAATACTTAATTTTTATATTTGTTTCACTTCAATCCAATAAAAAACTTGGGGAAAATTTACTACGACATATCTTTGGAAATTGAGTTCATTGGTGGTGAAAGCAGGTATCGGACATGTATTGCATATATTTCATTTAAATTCAATAAAAATTTCAGGATGTATGATGTATTTTTGAAAATCTAGTTTGTTACTGATGAAGGCAGACATCAAAAATATGTGCAAAAACTAGAATTTGACTAAGTTTTTAAAATTTCTGTCAATTCTTCTTGTTATATTCTCACCCTCCCATTTTTCATACGTCTAGATCACAGTTCTACTTTGTTTTGCACACCATACTGTGTAAGCGTTTCTGATGCACGTTAAATCTGTTGAGGTTTAGTGCTTCCATTGGCATGGTGTGAAAGTTTGAGAGAGAGATGCCAGCTAAGGTATCATCGTCACTTGACTGATATTCAAAATTAAGAAATCCGTCGACAGCAGGTCAACTTATTTCTGACTGGGAGTTCTGGTGGTTAACATGTAATACTGGTATTCAGATTTAGTCCTATATTCCTGGACCAAATCTGAATTTTTATTCGAATTCTGGTTTTATTACTTGCTTCTTAAATGGTCATGGATCCCTTCATTTCTTATTTAAATTGTTTTAATTTGAAAAATACAAATTTATGTCTCTGTTGGAGATGCTCACCAGTACGTTTTCTCTTGCCCTTTTGCCAGAGATTTTCATTAAAATGTCCTGTTGTTGAAAAGAAACCTATTTGGTTGAACTCTGTGTGGGAGAATCCCTACTGGCGTTCTATGCATAAATCCAGTATTCTTACGGCTCGCAAAGTTATAACAATTTCTTACTTGTTTTAAATTTTTATTAAATTCTTCTCTTATTATATGGCTGTAATTGTATACCTTATATATATGTTCATGCCTAATGCTTCATTTTTGTTCACAAGTTTCTGGATGCTTTTGTATTGTGCCATTTAACCTGTTATGCATCTTTTTTCTGCAAGAAAATTCCAACTGTTAATTTTTTTTTTCTTATGTTTCTGTCGTGTACATTTTCTGCTGTGTGAATACATTGTACATTTTATTTAACTTTGATTTCGATATTATGTCAAACCTTATAATATTTTGTCAATAAATGCTGAGTGCGGGGGTGATTTTATCCCAGGGGAGTCAGTTTGCAGTTCTAAATACTTTGGGTGAACTTGGCCCCCTAGGGTATTCTGCTAATAGTCCTCTTGTTGCTTCTTGTGCGATGTTGATAAAACCTATCAATCTGCGCAGCATAGCCACATGTGGCTCTTGCACCATCACTCACATTTATAACTTCAACAGTTTACTTGTATAACAAGAAGATATCCTTAAATTTTTGAGATATTGAGCTGTTATATTTGTGATAATTATAAATTTTCTATTGAAATAATTCGAATATTTTCAGGCATAGTTCGCGAATCCTTAATTGCCTACCTATCTCGAGTCTTGGTGGCCTTATGAAATTTTACAAAGAACATTTCTGGGTCATTGAAAGTACAAAGATGTTGATTAATAGTTGAAATAATAAATGCATGCGATATTCAATAAACTATTACATTTTCAATCAATTATCTATATTTTATTTGACAATTCTTAATCCTGTATTATTCTGATTTGTACAAAGCCACTTTCATTTGCTCAAAATGAATGAAAAATAAAATTAGCCTTTACGTAATAATTTGATATAACATGCAAACATATACACTGAATGATTTATTACACACACAATAGTATTTTAACAAAATTTCCATTTTGTAATTTTTAATGGATGAATTAATGATACTCAAACTGCTGATTAAACTCTGATACTAACAATTAAATAAACTCAAATTACTCAGCAACCCATTGCAAATTTGTTATATCTGAATATATTTAATATTGGTATCAAAAATCTTCCTGTGAGTGTGTGGTGAAAACATTCCAGCAAGGAGGATAATAAGAGAATGACGCTTTATTCAAAAATATTCGGGAAATGACGAAGTACAGGTAGCAAAACGTGTACAAATTAGCGACACTAACAAATACAAAACAGCATTTGTCATAACAGTAACAGCACATTCAATAACGTTCAGTTTACAAGTTTGCACCGAAGACAAAATTCAAAATGTTTACTCTTTAAAGGCAAATCCACTGATTCTGAATATCAGCGTATTTATAACTGTCATGGTCGGGTATGACATCACAAGGAAAATTCAGAGATCCCATAATACCTCTTTTAATAGAGATTTCGAGAAAATTCGAGTATTTCCGAGAAGCTTGTTTCGAAGATCGGTGGATCATCGTAAAAGCCTTCCTCAGGAAATCTTTACCATTGTTGAAACATTTGGTATCTTTCTCAAACAATGAGAGTAACATTGCAGGAAAGTGTCGTTGCTGATTCGTAACACTATGTTAAAAGTTAATTAAAAATCCTATACTTTTACAACAATTTGGATATAATCTACAAAAAAATATACCTGCACAATAACAGCAATTTTTCTAAAATAATACAGTGAATTTGAGATAGTCAAACTGATGAAATGATATAAATAAATTAATCAGTAAATCAAATACAAATGATGCTTCAATGCAATGGTTCTCTTATAAAGGAAAAGAGAAATTCGCAGAGATTTCATCAGTCAGCCAAGGGAAGTTTAAGCAATGACCCTTAACCTTGGTAACGAATTTGATGACAAAAAGGGGGGCTCTAGAAAACGCTGGAAACTTGGCGATATATAACGACTGGGAGAAAAGTTGCAGACTTTTCCTTGTGACGTCCCGCCTTGCCGGAGTGCAGGAAAGATGCCAAGAAGAAAGGAATTGATTGGGATCAGTTGGCATTGGCTGAGTGGATCTGCCGAGGAATTGTTGGTAACGCTGCCAAAGGATTCTGTCAAGAGGAGGCCTGTAGAATGCCGGAGTCGGTGCGAAGAAATGCTGGGAGGATTTGTGCGTGCTGGTGAGTTGAATGTTATTAAAAATGCTGTTACTATTATTGCAAGTGCAGTATTTGTTCCTGTTGTGTCGCTAATCTTATCAAGTGCTGTATATCCTGTTAATCCAAGTTGTACTACTTGTGTTCATCTTGTCCAAAATATTTGTGAAAAAAGCCTCATTTATCATTATCTTCCATATAGAACTGATTTCATTCGTGCACCCACACCAGATAGGAAAAACTTTTGTAACAATATATTCAATGTCATTTTGATTAATCTAAATGCATTTAAATTACCACAATATATAAAATTTTGGACTAAATGCGCTTGCGAAAAATTCGAATAGGTCTATGGGACCAATTACACGGTTGTCCTTACGCCATCTTGAGAAGCCGTTTTGAAATTTTTTCCTGTAAAATTGAAATCACACGAGTTTCTCACCCCCCTACTAATACTAAATTAGTTGGCAAACGAGCTCCAGCGTTTGCCGCTTCTGCTCAGTATTTATGAAAAGTTTAAAAGAACAATTAGAAAATTATTTAAAGTTAAATAGGCTATTATGATTAAGTTCTTAAGTTGGGGGGGGGGGGGGGTAACGACAGGACTGTTTGCAGCAATTGCTGCAAACAGTCCTGTTGCAACCATTTCCACTTCCTCTTCGGGGTGGAGGGAAATGCTATTTTGTTCGTTTGTAGAGATCAACGTCAATGAAGATTTGAAGTTATTGTTGGGTGATATTACGGATGTTTTTAAATGACTGAAGCCATTTGGTGGTTTTGTATACAAAGTTTTGCTTATTATTTTTATATTTGTGAATATGTTTTGAGCTTTGATCAGGGGGTTTGCATGATTTTTATTGGATATGTATATATTTCTCGAATGCTTGGTGATAAAATAATCAATGAGTTCAATTTGTAGGTCATTGTGTATTACGGAATTTCTGACGTACCATGGAGCGTTTGTCATGATTCTAAGTATTTTTTTTTCTGTAATGTTTGTATGTGTTTCAGGTGGGTCAGGGCTGCTGCCCCTCAAACAAAGAAGACGTAAGTAATTCTTGTTTGTAAAACTGCCTATAGAGTAGGACTTCATTTTTGAGTGAAAGTGGTGAGTGTCTGCCAATAAGAGAAATGCAGAGGTGGATCTTGTTCCATAATTTATCTTTTAAGTGTTTTATGTGTTTGGAATAAGTCAATTTTTGATCGAAGAGCAGACCCAGATATTTAACCACCAATATCCAGCTGATTTCTTCGTCGAAGAGGTGTAGGTGGAGTATCAGATTTTGTCTTCCCTTGTGGAAGAGTATTGCTTGTGATTTGTCGTCTCTTATGACTAACAGTGTGAGCCATTTCTCCAGAGTGTGTAGATAGTGTTGCATTGTTTTTAGTGCGAGTTTGAAGTTGTTGCCCTATGTGCTAACATCGATGAATCGTCCACCTTGGGCCGGGCCCGCATGAATTTGGCCCATGGTAGAGTGATATTTGTTTATTTTGACACTGAATGATCCATCTTTTAAAAATTTATAAATTATTTTGATAATGTAGTTTGGAAAATTTAGTTTTATTAATTTGTAAATAAGTCCGTCATGCTACATTTTGTCAAAGGCTCTTCTTACGTCTAAAAAGACCCTAATGGTATGACATTTTAGGACACACCCTTCGTTGATAATGTTAGTAATTCTCATGAGTTAGTGCGTTGTGGAGTGTCCCTCCCTGAAATCGCGTTGCTCCAGAGGGATAAAGTTTGTGATTGAAATGTGATTTTTAATTCTATTTAATATAATTCTTTCGAATACCCCCATCTTAGAGAATAGGGTTCTCTAAGATCGCCTGTGTGATAATGCTATTAAATTTAAGGATTACATTGTCAATTTCATTTGCATTGATTGTTGGGTTTCCATTAATGTTAAAGAAAATATCGTCTTGAAACTTGATCCAATTAGTTGATTTCATAGTTCTGAGTAGAGGAAGGAGGGTATTATTAAAAAGTAAATCAATAATTATAGGATTATGGTCACTGATAAGTTCATTTACTGATTCGATATTGTCGAGTGCTATATTTTTAGCAAACGCTATATCGAGGACTGAATTTATTCGGTTATTAGTAGCAAAATGAGTAGGAGCAATGGGCGCCATTATTTCTTTGCAGTTGTTTAGTTTAGTTTTTTATTAACGTCGCACTAGAAGCAACACGAGGGCTATTGGCGACGGACCTCGTAATTTTGAACCACGGTCGAGTGACGAGGACGACACCTGAGCTGGCACCCCCCTCTCCTAACATCCACACCACGCCAACGGGAGGACTTTGGGCCCCGAACAGATTTAACGTGCATCAGCCCCGGCAACACGGCGGGTCTTTGGTGGCCAAGAATCGAACCCGCGACTGAACGAAAACCGCTGGCCGCTATCCACGACCTTGACCACTAGGCTACCGCGGCCCCATGCAGTTGTTTATTGCCTAGTCGTAAAGAATTTTTCCATTTCTGTTGGACGATCCCATGTTCCAACAAGGATGTTTTGCAATAAAGTCCCCAAAGAGAAAGAGGCTTTATTGTTGTTTAAGAAAAAAGTGTCTAGCTCCATGGTATTAATGGCTAATAGTGTGGAGGTCGGTAGATTCTGGCTATGGTAATAGAACAATTGCCGTTTAAGCACAAAATGATGGCCGAATTGTCAAGTGTATTGCAATTTATGTCTATTGGGTAATGTTTGAGAGAATTTCTTACAAAGATGGCGGTGCCCCCTAACCAGTACGTTAGTCTATCGTTCCTATGACATGTATAATTAACTATTTTAATGTTGTCAGAAGGTCTGAGATGAGTTTCCTGGTTCCGATAATATCAGGATCGTGCTCAGCAACCAAGATTTTAAGCTCGTCGAGTCTTCCCCAACTCCGATAGCGTTCCAGCTAAAAATTCTCAGACTTCTTAGACTGTTGTTTGCTTCCCCCATTATTGTTTACTAGCATTTGGTTTTGAAGCATTTTGAATAACAGGTCAATTGAAAAGTCACCGGCCTGACACATAGATGGCGCTACTAAAATTAAATCCATATGTTTTTTAGTTAGCTCTAACCTCAAAAGATGCGTGTATAAATTTGACAGCTGTCGGGTCATTGGTTTGTGAATTATAGCATTTTGAGTGAAGCAACTTTTGTTATTGTGAACAAAATGGATAAAAAGGAATGTCTCATGTTGATAAAATATTGCTTTTTGAAGGGAAAAAATACAGTTGAAGCAAAAACTTGGCTTGATGCCCAGTTTCCGGAGACTGCTTCAGGAAAATCAACCATCAAGAATTGGTATGCTAAGTTTAGACGTAGTGAAATGAGCACCGAAGACGGTTAACGCAGTGGACGCCCAAAAGAGGTTGTTACCGAAGAGAACATTAAAAAATCCACAAAATGATTTTGAATGACCGTAAATTGAAATTGAATGAAATAGTAGACACTCTAAAGATATCAATTGAACATGTACATCATATCATTCACGAATATTTGGGTATGAGAAAGCTCTGTGCAAAGTGTGTGCCGCGCGAGCTCACTTTTGACCATAAACAACGACGAGTTGACGATTCAGAGCAGTGTTTGAAGATGATCAAGCGTAATAAATCCGACCCGATATGTGACAATGGATGAAACATGGCTCCATCATTTCACTCCGAAGTCCAATCGACAGTCATCCGAGTGGACTGCACACGATGAACCCGCTCCAAAGCGTGGGAAAACTCAACAGTCGGCTGGAAAGGTTATGGCTTCTGTATTTTGGGATGCGCATGGAATAATTTTCATTGACTACCTTGAAAAAGGAAGGACCATCAACAGTGACTATTACATAGCGTTATTGGATCGTTTGAAGGAAGAAATCGCCGAAAAACGGCCGCATTTGAAGAAAAAGAAAGTGCTGCTTCACCAAGACAATGCACCGTGTCACAAGTCAGTGAAAACGATGGCAAAAATCCATGAATTGGGCTTCGAATTGCTTCCTCATCCACCGTATTCTCCAGATCTGGTCCCAGCGACTATTTCCTGTTCTGAGATCTCAAAAGAATGCTCGCTGGGAAGAAATTTTCATCGAATGAAGAGGTGATCGCCGAAACTGAGGCCTATTTTGAAGCAAAGGACAAATCGTACTGCAAAAATGATATCGAAAACTTGGAGGGTCGCTATAATCAGTGTATCACCCTTGAAGGGAATTATGTTGAATAAAAAAAACTAATTTTGCCAAAAAAAATGTGTTTTACTATGGTAGGCCAGGGACTTTTCAATTGACCTGTTGTATTGCCCATCTGTTCCATCATTTGGGACATCTGGAGCAATATGGTACATTGATTTAAAGGTTTTGGGTTGGCTGTGTTTGAATTTTTGGTGGTATTATTTTGGATTGCTTGAATTTTTTTCCTTTCCTCCCAAGCGTTCTTTAAAGGTTAGGGCGTATAATTTTTGGGTGGTTTGGGCTACCTGAGGTAATAGCTGGGTAAGGTCTTTGACAAAGAGCACATTTAGGAGGAACTTTTAAAGATTTTTTGCACTCGTTGGTTAGATGTTTCCCCCCATATTTGAGGCATTTTTGCTCTCTGTTACAGAACTTGCTGTGATGGTAAAATTGCTGGTATCTGTAACATTACAGTGGCATGTTTTTTTTTTTTTTTTCCTTGTTTGAGTGCTTCAATTTTTACTTTGAAATAGCCGATACTTTCAATATTATATATATCCTGATTGATGAGATTTTTATTTAATACAACTAAAAAGAGGGACATAGTAGCATTTGTGCGTCTGTTTTTTAGTATACTTATGTGTTCTAGGTTTGGTCCCTGTCTTTTGATTTCTTCTAATATTTCAGTTTGATTGTAGTCTATTGTCAATCCTCTGATTATTATTTTCATTTGCTTTTAGTTCTGCATCTCAAAGGTGTGGGATTTAAGTTTTTTGACAGATATAAAATTTTGGATTTTTCTGTATGCATCTATAGTATCTAAGAACACTTTCAATTTTCCATTTATCATTCGAGCAATAATTCTTACTCCAACAATTGTTCTAATTTCGTCCATGAGGGCTGGCGTGTTTAGGTCTTCATCAGTAATTATGGGAGGGATTCTTTTTTGCTTTGTTTCCTGAGTTGGGGAAGTAATTTCTTCCTCCATATTTTCATTATTTACATCAGTTTCTATTTCATTTTGGCAAAGTTATTTAAGTCATTTAAGTCAGTTTGGATCCGTGTTTCATTTAATTCATTTTGAACTGGGGTTTCATCGACTTCCAACACTTTGAATTTATTTGTCAATTCTATGGGTGTGTGGTTAATTACAGAAGTATTTATTTTACCTTTTTTTCCTGTGATTTTTGTGGGTAGTTTCACACTCTTTTTATTTTAATAGTGGTGTTATTATGGGTTTCAGCAGTTGCTGACATTTTGCTTTCTAATGCAGCTAGTATTTCTTTTAGCACTAGTAACTCAACATCTTTATGGTTTAAGAGCTGCTGGAGCTCTCGGTAGCTTAATTCATTTAACTTTTTTGAGCATTTGAGGGCAAGTCCTAAGATCAAAGCTTTTTTGTTTAAATAATCTGTATTAGCTAGATTATAATCATTTATATCCGATATTAAATTTTCCTAGTTTTTCGCTTAAGTTTAAACATTCATCATGGGAGGTTATGTTTACTACGGCATTATTTACTTCACACACATTGAACTCTCTAATATGAGACAAAATAGCACTTACCTCTTTATCCGAGGAGTTCATTTTATCATCCGAGTAATCGGCATCCATTTGTAATCCAAGAGAATTTTTTTTTCTACACGTGGAAACATAAGAGAAAACTCTACATTATTAATTTATATATAACACTAACCACAAAATAATGATGTAGGAGGCAGGAATAATCACTAGTACATTCGCTATCACAAAGAAAGTTCACAGGTATATCCAAAGAGAGGCGATGGAGATATATTCAAAACAAGCAGGTGGCCGTAGCCGCCGTCGTAGAAGGAGGAATGCTGCTGCTGAACGTCAGCTCGAGGCCGGAAAAAAGTTGCTCAGGCGTCCGAAGAAAACTGGTCTTGTAGAGAGGGAACGAATACGACTTTACTCTATGTAGGCAAGAAGGAGAATGGAACATACCAAGGTAGTTTTAAACATGCCCAATATCTGAATATGCTCTTTGTAGCGTTTGGTGAACATAAAAAGTCAATAGGCTTATTTATGATTTTCGTAATTAAGTTAGCTGTTTTGAAATTTTTAAGACAGTATATAGATATATATATTTTTTAAGAATTTCCGATATTTTAAATATGTTATCATAAGTGCTTCGAGATATTACACTGCATTCGTTAGAAAAGGACTTCAATAAGGTCAATGCAGCTTAAAATTTTATTTCATCATTTAAAAAAGGGGAGAAATATGTACGTATTTCTTTCTCGTAGAACAAGCAGTCTTTTCCTTTGAGCTCTTATTGTCTAATATCGTCTTTGAACAATATAAAATACAAAATAGGTTTCAAAGAATTACTGACCACATGTCTTCAGCTTAGTGTCGTGTAAAAAGAATAGATCAGATTTCAATATTCAATTTAGCTGTGTGCCCCAATAGTACTCTGTAAGCTTGGAAATTGTTATTAGCCAGAAAGATAATCCATTTGTGTGTTAGATTCCTTATAGGAATTGTGTTTAGTAAACGAAGCTCACAGAGCAGCATGCGCATCATGACGTACTGCGGCTACCTTAGAACATTTAAACCAGTTTTTTGATCATTACGGAACATTAATTCTTTCAAACAGACTAAGTAACTTATATTTTGTTTAAGGGGTCTCAGGGGTGTTAAATTTTCCTCGACAGCTGAAAATGTATACAATTTTCAACTAAGTATAACTAATTTAAATTTATATTAAATAATTTGATATTTCTACACATGCTTTACAAATGTATGAGGTTTAAAATATATGTAAAATACATAAAATATATTATTACTTTTTTATATTATGAGGCCACAAAAACAATCAAAATTTCTTTCAGAAATTTTGACTAAGTTCCACTACGCGCAAGATATTTTCAACACAATTAGTTCTAAGTACTTGCAAAAAGTTGATTTTCAAAGTCAAATATGTCCTCTTAAATGTCAACCCATTCAAAATTAAATAAATATTTAAACGTATTTTTAAAAAAATTAAATATTTCAAAATTTTAAACATTTTTATAAAAACTAAATATTTTCCAACTTTTATAAAAATAATAAATATATGACAATAAATTTGGGCTGAATTGAAAGAGTTTATTATACTTATTATACATACAAACTTTTAAGTGTTTAAGTATTATACGTTTTGAAATATCCTGCGCGTAAGTGAAAAAAACTCAAACTGAGAAAAATGCATTTAAAGTTATAAAATTCAATTATAAAATTAAATTTTGAAACTTACATATTAAAATGCTCCTGGATCATAAACTGTGCCTTCCTTTTGCTCTAACAACTCTCTTTCTTTAGTTTTCTGCATTCGTTTGGCTTTGCGTGCCTCAAAAGATGATGCCAAACTCCGTTTTTTCGAAATCTTGATTCTTCGTTTGTCACGTTCAGCCAGTGATAAGCAAATATTCTTGTCCATTTTTAAGCCAAACTTTTCTATTATGGAAATAAGTATTTGGCTACCATCATTGAAAATGCTGGTGGCCAGATTTGTAGCAATCTCTGCAACTTGGAGACCAGAACCAATTGTCTTCGGGCAAAATTTCCATATCAATGAATTCAGACATTCATTTGGGTTCTGCGTCTTGCCACCTAAGCATTTTCTCAGTAGTGTTGGATGAGATAAATCTGCAAACACTGGCTTTATAACATCACGTACTGCTTTAGCAATGAGATTTTTATGGCTGTAGTTTGCCTGAGTATTGTTATTAATTGCAGCGTTATATCTACACCATGTATCTGGAGTTGTTGGACAAAACCAATGCATGGGTTCATCATTTGTGCTACATGAGTGACCCCAAACTGCCCAAATAGCTTTCCTCATGTCTTTCACACTTGTAGAATTGCTTCGAATAGCATTTCCATAGTAATGGGTAAGTTTATCAATCAAACTGTCAGTCAGCCTTCCTTTACCGCCAATAGTTTTACCGTCAGACAATTTCTTTTTCCCATGTATTGATTTCAGCTTCCTAAGTCTTGTGCCCATCCGCTTTTGCACGTGACCAACACATTCAACCTTCTGAATTAGATGATCATTCCCATATGGTTTGCTTTCAGAAAGAGCACTGAAAGTTTTAGCATCACCGTCTCCTATATAGTTGGAATATTTCAAATCGTGAAGCTTTTCGGAACGATTGAATATTCTCAGCATTCCATCTACCTCCATCTTACCCGCAGATCCAGAATAGTTTTTTCTGCATGAGATCCTGTGGTCTCTCTGCCATTTCTTGTACTTTGGACCAAATTTAATGCCTTTGTGATGATCACATCCTTTACAAAAAGACGATAGTGCTTCCCTATCTAAAACTTTACCCGTTTCTGCACCTATTACAGAGCACACTCCAATTAATGACGAGTGTCCTCTCGTCTTCCAAGTCCCATCACCGCTGATTGTAAGGATGTTATCAGGAGACGAAGATTTTTCTTCTTCCGCTGCTCTCTTCATACTTGCTTCTGCTACTTCTTTCGTAACATGCAAGAGTTGGTTGTTGATAGCATCATAAGATTTTTGCTCGACAGGATCAGGAAGATTCATCATAGTGCAGAATGTTTTTAAGTCTTCTAAGCCTCTGCCAATACATCTCATTGCCAAAACAGATCTTCTATTTATTTCAGGAGCATTTTTTTTATTGCCAGTCATTTCACAGCTTCTAAAAGAGCTGACAATCCCACAGTTTTTACATTCTATCTGAAAACAAGAAGACAAACCCCGCCTTGATTTCTCAATTATTTTCATTGGTCCATGGCATTTAGTGCAACTTGACACAGACAGAATAGTATTAAAAACTAACATGTGATCTAGTATTCTATACCCTTTAAAATTTTCACTTACCGCTGAAAAATTATCTTCCAAAGAAGACTGAACACAAGACAACTTCCTGCTGGAAGCAGATTTTGTCTTTACATCAATCGTTGGTACAACTCTCTCAAATGATAAATTATTTTTACCTTTTGTAATGAATTGGTTCCCATAGAATCTCCTTTTCTTTGGACGCTTTCCAGATGGTCTTTTCGATGAAACATTATCCATATCTCAAGTGTAGATTGGGTAACGAATATGCTTATATTTATGCACAAAATTGTGTTCAAACTACGTGCGAAAATTAGCAAAACGAAATAAAGCAAGTATAAACATTGTGCTGAGTTGCAGACCTCCTTCTGATAAGTCTCAGCGATTAAAATATTTTAATGAGGCTGACTTAGAAATAAAATAAAGAAATGTAAACAGAAACTAAAATTTTGTGGGCGTGGCATCTGTCCATTTAAACACTGATCTTACCAAAACATACTTCGGAATTTTTCAAATAACTTTTGAAGTTTTTTGAGTATCGTCAAATGGATGGTATCAAAACGTTCAGCTTGAAATGAAGAACAACATATATTTTTTTCAAAAAATCGAAAAATTTGAAGTTTAACACCCCTGAGACCCCTTAACAGATTTTAAGTGTTTTTTTACTGCCCAGATAATTTTCTATTTTTATTTTGATTCTAAATAAATCCCCGTAATTATGCTGTGCTCATGCAATATAGGAGTTGTGTAACACTAAACCGACGCACTCAGAATACTCGTAATTTCCACATTTCGAGTTTTTAAAAATCCTCGACTATATACTTTTTTTTTATCAAGCAATTTGAACCTTTTTACAGAGCACACGGAATAATGAATTAATTTATTTTGTTCCTATTTCAAGCGCTTGAGTTAAATTTATTAATTTTTTTTTAAAATCATTACCTCGAAAAATATCAAAAAACGAAAAAACGAACAAAAAAATAAAACGTTTCAAGAAGAATAGGTTAAAAATTTTCAATTTATTGATAATGAGGGAAGACAGTAGTGTCTTATTTGAAACGTATCCACTCCAATTAAAATAGTAAATAGAGAAACTTCGTCCTTAAAATCTGATCTCCATTCTTCAGTCAACAAGTACACTTATCTACTTTCAGTCATTAAGATGACATAGCAAGCCAAGCTTGTTGCTTGAGGGCCTGGATTGGTTTTGTTAACGTCGCACTAGAAGCGATACGAGGGTTATTGGCGAAGGACCTCGTAATTTTGAACATTATTCAAGTGATAAGGACGACATCTGAGCTGGAGCCCACCTCTCCTAACTTCCACACCACGCCCATGGGAACAATATGGGCCTCGATAGACTTAACATGCATTAGCCCCAGCTACACGGTTGGTCTTTAGTGACATCAAAGCTCGAACCTACTACTCGATGAAATCCGCCGGTCGTGAATCCGCAACCATGACCACTAGGCTACCGCGACCTTGAAGGCCTGAAATATTGTTCGTATTAAACGTACTATCCTAAAATTCTTTCTCTTTGCTGTATAATTTATCGCGATCATCTCAGTATTAACAGTATTACCGTTCATGATAATGCAATAAGTTCTTTCAATTCTGCTACTAAAATTTGCATTAATACTTCTAGAGCTGCAAAATCAAATTAATCTTTCTTTAGCCCCTCCCCCCCATTCTACGCAAAATCATAAAAATAAAAATAGAATCCACAAACTGCCCGCTATCTAATTCCATTTTTTAGTACAACATATTACTGCTAATTTTGTGCTCTCTGTGTTAATCTTAATCCTCTACAATAAAGTGAAAATATCGTTCGCAATTGACAAATTACCTTTAAAAATTGCTGCTAAAGATTTTATGTCAAATTTCAGAGATTTGACCAAAAGTCTGTAAATTGTTATGCTTTTTAATAATTAATTTTTACTACATTTTATTTTTATTAATAAAATTTTAAAATAATTATTTCTCTTTTATTTTCTAATGTACTTTTCAACTTTGGGTATCATGAAAATTGCGTCACAAAATTTATTTTACTTATGGAACAGCATG
The DNA here is from genome assembly GCA_019974015.1 of Nephila pilipes. Taxonomy (NCBI): domain Eukaryota; kingdom Metazoa; phylum Arthropoda; class Arachnida; order Araneae; family Nephilidae; genus Nephila; species Nephila pilipes. The sequence goes on from BMAW01091430.1 coordinate 90,734, forward strand.
AATCGTCAACAAAGCTGCAGGAAAGGATTATATCTTTTAAAAATTTTTACTTAAATATTTTTGTTTTTCAAGTGCATTATTGAACATCACATCCTTATAATATTTTTCAACCCCAAAAGTGACAATTTTTATTTCAGTTACAAAACTATACATGTTTAAAAAAGAGGATATCTACAAGAAAACATTTACTATATTTACGAGGAATGACTTTGAGAACAGGCACTTACACGTATTTTTAAATATGTTGTCAGTTTTATACATCGTTAAATACATGTTGTATAATTTACGAAGAGAGAGATTTTTTTTTTGGAAAGATGTATAATAGTGAAAGAAAATTTGTAGAATTTTATTACAAGAAATAATCCATCTACACAAACTATGAACGTGACAGTTTTTTTTATTAATTTTTTTTTGTTTGTAGTGAACAGAATGCGTTGTGTGGATTTTTCCTCGATTAAATAAAAATGCTTAAGAAAAAAAAAAAAAAAAACAGTACTTAGACATGTGAATAACTTTACATAGATAACACTTATCTGGAAAAAAACAATATTATTCAAGTACGAGTACTGAAATAGTGTATGCCGTAACTAAATGGTTATGTTCATTAACTCGTGGCTAGCAACGTTTCAATCGAACCGAGTGTTAGAGTCCTAATTTCAGTAAAGACCATCTGTGTAATAGATTTATGCAAGTAAATCGGTTGACATTCGAAGTCTTCAAATTTGCGTGGTGTGGAAAATAAGAGAGTTGAGAGGCAAATTTAAAATTTTTTTAAAAAAAGAAATTAATGGTTGAGGTATTTCTTCAAAGTACGACGTTAATAAATTTTCAATATATTATAATATCCATACTTTCGGAAGTTTTTCTTTTCACAATTAAATTTCGAATAAATAAAATTTCCCCCTCTTTTTATTCGAAGAAATAAATCGGAATAAATACGATTTTAGAAAGGAGGTAGTTTTACAACAACTAAGTAGAATAGGACAATAAATATAGTGAATTCCATTTCTCTTCCACTTCAAAAAAAAAAAAAAAAAAAAAAAAACCCGGAGAATTAACGACTAAAAGAAAAGCATGTTTCACCAAAATATATATTCGAATGAAAAAAAAAATGATTTTTTATTAATATGGTAGATTTTATGTTTATTTCATATCTCTCTAAAATATTATTCCCTTCTTATAATTAAGGATACAGACATGTTTCTGGATGATACAACTTTTCCTGAAATTAAATAAGTTTTGTCGAAAATGTCTGACAAATTTTTGTTGCGGAGAAATCCATTGCCAGTTTTTTTTTTTTTTTGTTTCCTCTTTCTTTAGGCTTCGGCCGCGAGTTGTTTTCCGTCCCCGAGGAGGAGGAGAGAGTTGTTCACCTTGATGTGGCAGCGTTGTTTTGAACCCTGGACCAAGGGGTCCAAAGTTGACGGCCCTACCAGTCAGGCCGAAAAGATATCTCATCGGGCTGGTTTAGTAAGGCCTTTCAACTTCTAACGTTGTTGTAGAAGACAGTCGCTGTATTCTCCCCCTCCAGTATCATCGTGATGATACGAAGTGAATCATTGGTTTGTTCAGAAGGTTGTTTCTTTGATTTTGTCAGCCATTACTGCAATTGATATACATCCCCTCCCTGTAGAGTTGAGTTTTGCTTGGGACAGTTTCCATTTTGAGTCATCGGTTGTCTCGTGTTGAGTGGCGGGTCTCGTCGACACATGCGCCAGAGCCGGAATATCACTAGTCGTGATTTGTGTGTGTTTGTCTTAGTTAGACGTACAGAGGCAAGTATTTTTGCGTCGGGGGCATACGCAATCAGTGGGTACAGGCTGTGCTGCCATTTAGTGTTCAAGTCCTGAGTCACCACTTCGGCCGCGAGTGCTTTTCCGACTCCGTGGAGGAGGAGATAGTTGTTGACCTTAATGCGGCAGCGTTGTTTCGAACCCTGTACCAAGGAGTCTGAAGTTGACGGTCCTACCAATGAGGCCGAAAAGATATCTTATCAGGCTGGTTGAGTATGGCCTTTCAACTTCTAACGTTGTTGTAGAAGACAGTCGCTGCAAGGCAAATAATGCACTAACTTTATTTTTTTAAAAAAATCATCTACATTGAACAAACAGATTTCGTAATTTAACATTAGTCGATATGTCTATTAGAATATTTTTTAAAATTCAGATAGTAATAATTTGATCTAATTTTTGCTGGTTTAACAAGACGGTATTAAAAGGCCCTGCTAGATTTACATCGTACACAAAATCTCTGTTATTGAATTAAATTTTTAAACAGTATTTAAAGCTATAAATTGTTTTCATTACTTTTTCAATTTAGTTGTAGATTAAGATTATATGAAGCATCTAAATATATAGTTTTCAGAATTTTTTTTAAAACTAGTAACTAAATTGTAAGTCTTCCTGTTCTCCTTAATTTTTAAAAATTTTACTGCACGAAATCGCTACTCGTAGAAAATATATGATATTAATATTAATAGAACGACCTTTTATGTGAAGGATTTCGTAATTTTGAATTAATGTTGGATAAAGGGAACGACTCCTGAAACTGTACTTTCCTTGTATTCCAAGAGTTCTTTGTTTGCAATGAGGAGTCGAACATCACTCTAGTCTGAAAACTCTATCTTTAGTTGCTAGGCTACCTTATCCTTTTAGTATTAAATGCTGCATTAAATCCTTTTTTATTGTCATTTCTATCATATATATTGCAAGCCTTTGTCTGTAATACTAAAGATATCACATCATTATAATCAATAAGACAGTTTTTAACATAATTGGTAAAGGAAGTTATTTTAAACTTTAATTCCTATATACATGATCTATCACAAATAAGCATTACATTTACCAAAGTTTCATTCAGATTTTTCTTTTTTTGTCTCTGAATTATTTGAAATTTTAGCAAAAAAATTTATTGGAATATCAACTTACTTTTAAAATTCGTATAACTTAATATAGTCTTAAATAAAATTTGAAAAATCTTTTTGGAATAAAAATATCAATAATGCGCTTGATTAGTTATAATGTATAAAAAATATTTCAGAAAAGTACATAATTTAATAATGAAGTGTCTCTATTCATTTAACAATTTTTAAAATTTTTGTTTGTTATATTGTTTTTGAAAAAAATTAAGATAAGTTCTTTTTGAGAGAAACTCTTTTCCAGTTTCTTTGCCTTTAATTCGAAAATAAAATAAGAAATTTATATTTTTTAATACAAATAAGTGTCTTGCATAATAATATTACGAAACTAAGATGACTCTTTCCTTCAACGTTGTTCATATAAAGGAGCGAAGACATTTGCAGAAATTTCATTGGAGTCCAGGAAAGCTTATCAATGACCCCTTGATCCAACAACATATTTGGCGACCGTTTTAGCGAAGGCAAAAAAAAACTTAATGACATTGGCGATAAAAACATGTTTCTAGAAAATGCTGAAATCTAGTCATATCTCGACTGGGAGGAAAGTTACGGGGTTTTACAACGTTTTTCTGAATTTCACTTGGTGTGTGTGTCATCAAATTTTCGATCGTTAATTTAACCAACTTCCCATCAAGCTAGAGCTTTGAAATTTTGGGAATCGTTCGTACTCGCCTAACAATGCAATATTTAGACGTTTGCGACAAGTTTTAACTCATATTTTTTTAAATAATTCAGTTTAGCCCAATCACTTGGCGCAATTTGAATAATTGCCAATTTAGCAACATTTGGCAAAATACCGCCAAATAATTCCTGTCTCCAAGAGTGGTTTGACTAAACTATATTCCATCCATTTAATTTACCGGATTAATTAAGTTTAGTTAGTTTTAACGTTGTTATGTATTTCACTTGGTGTGTGTCTGTATGTATGTGTATCAGTGTGTCATCAAATTGTCTATTGTTAATTTAACCAACTTCCCATCAAGCTAGAGCTCTGAAATTTTGGGAACCGTTCTTATTTGCCTAACAATGCAATATTTAGATATTTGCGACCAGTTTTAACTAATATTTTAATAATTTTTTTAATAAACTTTGCCACCATATAAAAAAGTTGTTTTTAAAAACGTTGGTTTTTATTTCGAATTATTTTATTTTAAAATTAAAACAAGTATATTAAAATATGCTTAATGCACAAATGAATTTTTAAAAAAAAACATGAAAGAAAAGGGAGAGAAAAGAGGATAGGAAAGGGAGTGAATTATTCACAATGGGGATGTAATATTAATAGATTTTTTTTAAAAAAATCTTATCGTAAGATAACGTTATAAAAAATATTTATATAATTTTTTAGCCCCTCAGTGCCTTCGATAGACTATGTCTAATCTTCAGCAAGAGGAGAGAAATATTTTATATGATTATTTTTTAAATTTTTTTTATTATTCTTATTGTAAAATCACAATAACTAAAATAGTAATAAGTAAAATATTATTTAAACTTTTTTTAATGTTGTGAGAGCTGAAGAAGGAAGGGAAAAGTAAAAATGGTTCTTGTTAGACTGGGTGCACAGCGGTGGAGTGCAAACTATGTTAGTTCAAGACAGGAGAGGTAGGGATAGCGACAGGGTATTAAACAGTTGATGAAAAGCTGAACAGATGATGATGTAAGTCTTCGAGTGAAATGGTTGACTTAGAAAGAGGCTATTGAAGGAATGATAAAAGAATTAATTAAAAGGGTCTGAGTTGGAATGCAAAGTGTTATGGGGGAATTAGATGGAAATAAGTATTGCAAAATTGGTAGGGTAGGACATGGGTTCCATTATTGTGAGCAAAAATTAGCTGGGCCCTTATTAGAGGGTTATTATGATATGTTAGTCTATTATAGAATCTTCTAGTTGATGTGATTAATAATAGGAAGGGTATTGAGATCCTTGTGTATGATGGAATTTCTGACATACCAAGGTGAGTTAGTAATCATGCGGAGGATTTTAATTTGAAGGACCTGTATTTTTTTAATGTAGGAAGGTGCGGCATGGCCCCAAGTAGTGGAAGCATAAAGAAGGATAGGTTCGATTACTTGTTTATAGAGACGAAGAAGAACTTTGCTAGCAAGATTTCGTACTGAATTTCTGCCAATTAAAGGTATATAGTTACGGATTTGGGCCCAGCAATTGTCAATTATTGATTAGATATGAAGTTTGAAGGTGAGTTTGGAGTCCAAGATAATTCCTTAGTATTTGACCACCAGCTCCCAAGAGATTTGATCATTAAAAAATTTGAGTTTCTTATTAGGAGGGGGGCGTGACCTTTTCTAAAAATGAGAGCTTTAGTTTTATTACTGTTTACAGCAATCCTTCATAGTGCCATCCAATCCTCTATTTGTTTTAAATGATTTTGTAATTTAACTATTACGTTAATTAGATTATTTCCTTGGATGAGGATTGCTGCGTCATCTGCGAATAAACAGAGGCTATTGTAAGGACTCTGAGGGAAGTCATACGTAAGCAAAATGTAGCTAATTGGAGAAATTACAGACCCTTAAGGTTGACCGGCTTTAGCATATTGTATTATATAGCATATTGTAGAGAGAGTATTATTAAGCTTAACTTGGAATGCTCTATCTTTAAGGTAGTTATTTAAGATAACTATTATGTAGGGAGGGAAATTTAATTTGATTAGTTTGAAGATCAATCCATCGTGTTAGAGGCGGTCGAAAGCTTTTTGTATGTCGAGGAAGATATCCTCAGAGACATGTTTGGAATTAAATCCTTCAGTAATGGCATTCCCAACCCGTAGAAGTTGATACACAGTGCTGTGGATAGTACGGAAGCCGAATTGTGAATCTAGAAGAATATTTTTAGTAGAAACATGAGTCAGTCTTCTGGTTAACAGGATTCTTTCAAAGATTTTTGAAATAGACTTTAGTACACTGATAGGTCGATAGTTGGATAGAATGGAATGGTTTTGGCCGGGTTTGGGGAAGAGAACAATAGTTGCATGTTTCCATTTTTGTAGAAAATACGCTTGCATGAGACATTTGTTAAAAAATTTGTGAGATGAGTAAGTGGGTTGGGAGGAAAGAATTTAAAGGCCTGACTGTGAATGCCATCCTCACCGGGGGCTTTCTTTTTGCTTAACTTTTTGATTATGGTAGCTGTTTCAGAGGAGGAGGGGAGAGAAATTGGAATTGGTATGGGCTTCAAGATAATTTTGAACTATTGATTTTGTTTTTTTAATATGATCGTCATCATATGGATTTGGATTTTCCTGGAACGAGAATTCAAGATTATGGGCAAGCAGATCAGCTTTTTCTTTACCAGAGAAAACCAAACCATTATTGCTATTGCCTATTAGTAGGGGGATATTGTAGTACTTATTAAAAAGTTTTTTGTTCGTATTAAAAAGGGATTTATCTTCGGTATTAAGCTGTCGGAGTAGGTTTTCCCATTTTTTGTTTTTAAAGGTACTGATTTCATTTTTAATTTGCTTTTTGAGGTTATTAGTTATGGATTCCAAAGTAGGGTATCTTGTGTTTTGCCATTGTTTTCTGTACCTATTTTTCTCTTTAATTAGGTTTCTGATATGAGGGGGAAGTCCAAGATGGGGGGGTTGGATGGATCTGGTATTACTCGCATGGTTATTTGCATTTTTGATATTAGTATTAAACGATTTAATTGATTGGTTTAGATCAGAAATATTATTAATAAAAGGGTCACCTTTTCTGATATTGTGTAGAATTTCTTGATAGCGTTGTTCAATTAGTAGTTGTGAGAGTGCGACGGGGAATAGGGAGAATTTTATTGAAAGAGATGTCCATTAGTATAGGGTTATGGTCGCTAGGTAGTTCATTAACACTTCCGATATTGTAGAATGGTATATTTTTGAGGATAGCAAAATCTATTATAAAGCAAGTATTGCTATTGTTAGGAAAGTGAGTGGGTGAGTCGAGAGCAGCTATTTGGAGGTTATTAGTTTTGCACATAGCATGAATAATTTTACCTTATTTGTTTGCCCTGTCTCTGTTCCAGGTCGGATGTTTTGCATTAAAGTCGTCTATTAAAATTCCGGTGGGTTGTCTGAGAGGATATTGATTAATTCATTATGGTCGATGAGATTACGGGGGGATGGTAAACAGTGGAGACTATGAATTATTGGTTGTCTTTAGGATTGATATAGATGGTGGTATTTTCAGAGGTGGAGGTATTTTTTAAAACCATATGATGATGAATTCTATTTTTAATTAAGATTGCAGTGCCCCTTCCCGATGGGTTGATCTGTTAGAACGGTATATATTACAATATGGAATTTTAAATTTTTTCAGAGGGTTTGAGGTGAGTTTCCTGGACAGCTAGGATGTCTGGGTTCTAATCATCTATGAAATTTTGGAGTTCTCCTATTTTTGATTTAATGCCATTTGAATCCCAGCTTACAATCAAAAGGGATGGGGGTAGTTTATTTAGCATATTAAATTTTAGAACCAGATGGACATCATATTGCAAATGACTTGGAATGATTTTTCAATTTTTGAACATAAATCAAGTTTATTATCAGCAAATATTTGTCCAATTAATTTAAATTGTTGGTAAGTTTCCATTATTTTATCAAATTTAAATTTTTTAATTTCATTAATGAAGGAAAGACTTGAAGGTTAGCTGTAATTAGTGGGTGTGGTGTTTTGCTCGCTTTGGCTATTGCTGTTTTTGGTATTTTTGCGTCGTTCTTCCAAGTAGTTTGTGGTTGGTGGGGGAGAGGGTCTGAAATTCATAGGATTTGGGGGTAACCAGAGCAATTTGCTGCATGATTTCCACCGCAGTAACAGCATTTGGGGGGAGGCTTTCAAGAGTTTTTGTGCAACTATGAGTTGGATAATTATCTCCACATTTCACACATTTGAATTCTCTAGTGCAGAATCTAGATTAGCGAAAATAACTTTGACATTGATTGGGCGTTTTTCTTTCACGGAGAGGTTCAATTTTAACTGAAAGGTATTCAATATTATTGATTTCAAATTTTTTTTTTGTTGTTTTCTGTTTTTGGAAGTGTAACTAAAAATAGAGGGATTGGCTGGTTATTTTTTTTAGAATGTAAAGTTACTGCATTCATTGACTATCAGATTATATTCAGCTAATTCCTGAATTATTTCAGAGTGGGAATAATTAATTGGGAGGCCTTTAATTATACATTTAAGGATTCCCTCACTAGGTAACTCAAATGTGTGAACTTCTAAATTTCTCTCTTGTACATGATTTTGGATTGTTCTAAATACTTCAACTGTTTGGGGGAAATTTCTTAAACTATTTCTTTTATAGTTGCCTTTGAGCTTGCATTTTATCAATTTTATCATATTTTCAAGAGTTGCTCTTGGATCTTCAATATTAACTAAGAAGATTGGGGGAGGTTTTTTTTAGCTTTCTCTTTCAATACATCGGGGGATTCTAAGTCGTATCCATCATTAATATTAGTTTTTTTTTTTATTTTTAGTTTTGTCACTACTTACTGCTTGAGGATTGATAGCATCCTTATCAGAGATGAAATCATCATTGCTATCGATGTCTGAATCTTCATCAGAGAGCTCAGAATATTTGTTATTTAATGGAAGTTTAATTTTTTGTTTTCCTGTTTCTTTAATTTTTTTGATATCGTATCAGTAATTCTTTTGGGAGAGTTTAATTTTCTTTTGCTTTTTACTTCATGAAATTCATTATCTTTATTTACAGTAACAATGGTAGGGTAGGAGTTAATTTTAATTTTTTCAGCGAATTTTAAAGCGGTTTCAGAAGCTAGGTTCTGAAGTAGAGTTTCAAATTTTTCGTTAGCTTCCTGTTGAGATTTTCCCATCTGTTTCATTTTGAGTTTTAGTTTGGAGACAGTAATATTTAGAATTTGATTTTTATTTTTAGTTGGCTCATAATATCATTTTGGATTCTTTTTTCTATTTCGTTTGCTGGTATCTTAAGAGTTTCGAAAATATTGGGTGAACAGTCCAAACATGAACCATTTTCAACAGAATCAATAAATTTTTTTAAGAAGGGGAGAACTTGATAAAGAGTGTCTAAATTGTGATTACAGAAAAAATCATTACAGGCTTCAGGAGTATTATTGAGTCACCGAAAATGGCACTTATCTCCTCTGATTTCAGCAGTTCAGCAACAGTCGATTTGAGTTCCAGGAAGCTTGGCATAGTAATCCCAAAGAATGAATCCGGGATAGCGAATTTTTATGAGTTAAAAAAATAGGCCAAAAAAACGCACAATGTTCAAAGGCGCTTAGCACCCATTAGCAAGTTAGCACACCAAAAGTGGTTAGCATATGAAAGTTCAAGATAAAAAAACAGTCTAAATATTCACTAGACGTTATATCACGGAAAGTTATAAGAAGATGCAAGAAAAAGCTTGCATGAAAAAGTCCTTATGAGAGTCGATGGGAATAGATTGCAGTTGGCTCACAACACGTGTAAATTGGCCAGGCCGGCTGCCGTCGAACTCTGCTGGTCGAAAGGTTCAAGATTACTGTCGAAGGTGAAGTTCTAGATAAGAGCAGATGAAACAATCACACTCTCAACTAATAAAGTATCTGGAATCTATGGAAAAATCAATTGAAGTCGGTTGTCGTTGATTGAGCAGATCTACCGAGAAATTATCGTATCATAGCCACTTGAATCTGCCAGGAACTGTCGAAGTCTGCCTTGGAAGTGTAGAGTATTACTGTGGAGATTTGTCCGTTGTGTGAACAAGTAAATTGGTGAGCTGAACGTTGATGATATAGATGTGTTTGTTCTTATAAATGCTTTTTTTATTCCTGTTGTGTCTTTAATCTGCAAAAGTGCTGTGTTTCTGTTTGTGCAATTACTTACCGTCTAAGCTCTTCTGCCCGTGTGGTCATCTTGTCCTGATGATTTGTAAATAAAGTGTCATTTGTCATTATCCTCCGTGTTGGACTTATTTCACTTGCATATACCCGCACGACAAATCTCTCTCTCTCTCTCTCTGGGTGTCTCAGAAGTTTCTGTTGTAAATTCTAAATTCTAGACCTGATTATATATGTGACGTTAATGTTATTGCAATATGATTATTTTATTTGCACCAAAAAGTTATTATTGCCTTTAATTTTTTTTTTTTAAGGTTTTGTTATAAGTAATGATTCCTAACCCACCATATAGCAGAGCTCTTACAAGTTAAAATTTCCTAGGCTTCAAGTTCTTCCATTAAATGGTGTGGAAGTTAGCATAGTACGGAGATTAGGTCCGATTTCATTATCGCCACTTAAACGAAATTCAAAATTTTGAGGTCCGTTGCAAAAAGTTCTCGTGTTACTTCTCAGTGCAATATTAATGAACCATCCATTAAATTAATAGTTTGATTAAGAATAAAAATCAAGTTGCACTAATGGCTTTTAAAACTTTTATTTTCAAAAAGAGAGTAGTCCAAATAAAATAAAGTCGTCAGCAGCAATTTTATCATGTGATTAGTGAATTGTGAACGATATTTTGATTTCAAATGCTTCATTATGGAATTCAAAAAATAACACAGGATGCACACGATTAGCAACAATATGTTTGTTTAAAAATTAGAATCAAACAGTGAGCAGTATGTGGATTCTATTTTTATGCTTATGATGCTACGAAGAAGTAGGGGAGACTAAAGAATTGTTAATTGATTTTGAAGTTCTAGAAGCATAAGCGTAATTTTTAGTAGTAGAAGCAAGATAAGTTATTGCATCATCATGGCCAGTAATTTTTCTAATTGATAGAAGCTCGCAGTAAATTATACAGCGAAGAGGAACAATTTTAGGATAGTACCCTTGATTCGAGCAATATTCCAGGTCATCAAGCAACTGGATCCACTTGCTAAACTACCTCCATGACTGAAAGAACTAAATGTCCTTGTTGAATGAAGAATGGAGTCTATATTGTAAGGATGAGAGTTTTTCTATTTACTATTTTAATTTGAATGGATACATTTCAAATAAGACTCTACTACTTTGCATTATTGTCAACAAAAACAAAATTTTCAACCAGTTCTTCTTGTAACATTTTATTTTCTTGTCTGTATTTTCATTTTTTAAGGTCATGTTACAAAAAAAATATTAAATTTAATTCTTACGTTTGAAATTGAAACAAAATGATGATATTAATTTACACCTTTCACGTGCAACACGATTACTCATAACTGTTCACCAAATACTAGGCTCCTTTTTTGGTGAATGCTTGCTGCATTATTTCCATCTGCTTAATGAAAGCGAATAACTCCCACTTTGCCGGTACCATATATGTTTACGTGCTTACAGTTCATTTGAAAAGGCTTCGTCAATAGCAGAGGTTACAGTTAGAGAATAGCGCAGTCACCTATTGCCCATCCCTACTCCTTTTTACTTGTCTGGTTGTTTCGCAGCTTTATCGGAGGTAGGGATAAAAAACACCCTTTAACATCATCATATGTGACACTGCTTCTGTTATCAACTTCTCAGATTGTTACTCGCTCAGTTTAGCGACTTTTACATTCTTCGAAAAAAATTGGTGAAAATATTTATTTCAGATAATTTTTAATTTTAAAGTGAAACTGAAAATTTTTAAAATTTTCAATGAATGATTTTCATTGTAGAACTTTTTAAATGTGGAAAAAAGTTGTTTTTGTAGATCGAATCACAAATATGTGTATAAGAATATATATTATAGATTGAACTTTGTAAAAATATTTTTTCGTGAAATATTTAACACACACCACTATTCATTTTAATCTATGTTGACAAGTCTAATATGACTTTTTCAAGCCAAATTATTTTACTTAAAAATTCATTTACGTACGTGAATAAGGTGAAAGTACATGATCGCTTAGTTCAGCACCTCATCCGCTCATCTTTCGAAGCGTCTCAATAGCTTAACGTTGATGAAATACGCAACTTTTTAGGATTCGTTCACCCAAGCGTTTCTTCCGCTTGTTATGATAATAAGGCAAGGAAATTAAATATGGTTGTATAGCGGTGAAAATCGAGTTAAGTTAAGTAAGTAATTGTTTGTGGCAATTTTTAAAATCATTTCTGATGAGTGTATTTCATATGATTATAATTGTTATTCAATGTTTTCAAAATACAGATGTTACATATTGTCAGCGTTGAGCATACACGCTACATGGGTTGAATCCTATTTTAACCGTTGTATAAGTTAAGAATTATTTAAGTAAAGTATTAGTTAATACTTATTTTTAATATTGATTGTGACTAGTAAAATATTCTGAAGTCTAAAGTGTATTCTTCGTAGAATTGTGCATAGATTGTGCATGTAATAAATGCGGTTAAAATGAAGTAGAAGTATATTATAAATGCAATCTCGTTTTTCAAGATTACAAATTTGTTTCTTTTGTTTTAGATGATTATTATTAATATTATTTTATGGCATATGAAACATTTCGTCATACGCTGTATTCATATTTCAAACATATATGATCATTAGTTCAACGATCTGTATTTAAGACAGTGATATATTGATTTCATTTTGGGAATGTAAAGTAAGTAAATTTAAAAGAAATTATAGGTCACAAGTATTAAATTCAATTTATCCTCGAGCTTGTCATCTTTTTATAACCATTATTGTATTAATTGGTAAAATAACAGTTCAGTCCTTGTGAAATCAGTATTAACTAATATAACTTCAAATGCATTATAACAGTTATCTTCATGATGAAATTTTATTTATGTGCTGTAGATTAAATGATATGTGCCTTTTTTAAGTTTTTAAAAATTATAACAATTTTAAGAAGGTAATAATAGTGTTAAATATGATCTTTCACTTCAGCTCTGTACTTTTTATCCTTCAAATTCTTAATGAATGAAAATAACACATCTCATATATCATTATTTTTCAAACTTGGACATTTTTTTAACAAATAAAAATGGTAAAATATTGTGTGAAATTTTAATACTGCCATTTTATTTGCATTTTTCATGATATTTATTTATAAAGTAATTTATCAATCTGAGTTAAAGTATTTTTATTAAAGGGAGTTTATTTCCTCATAAAATAAATGAATTCCTTTTTTTCTTTTTGATTGCAATGTATCATTAGGTTGCTGTCTAAAATCGCCATTGAGGTATAAACTTGCTTGATAATTATTTTCATATTTTGTATCAAGATTTGTTCTGTGCTTAAAAAAAATACAATTTGAGCAAAATTGCAAGACTTGCTCCTGATTTTAAGTATATAGTCTAGTAAAAACAATTGAATAGTTTTTAATTTAGCGCATTTGAAAGTAACACAATTTGAACAATAAATGAAGCTTGTTTTATGAAATAAGTTTTCAAAAGATATTTCGAAAAAAAAAAAAAACCAGACTTACAAAAATACCCCCCCTTCCCCCAAAAAAACAAAAAAAAAAAAAAAAAAACCCACATCCTTAATAGTATTTCACTTTTCATTGCAGCAATTAAAAATTATCAATGTTCATACCTAAAAGTGAACTAAATTATTAATGTATTAGTTAATTAATTTAAATAACATTAATAATTAACAAAATCTTAATTTTTGCAAAATTCTGTTTTTAAGTTACTGAGTTATAGAGCTTATAAGCTATTAATGTTAAAAGAGTTTCTCAACTATTTGATGCTCAAAAACCTTTTGCAGGAAGGAACGTGACATTATATTGGGGTGTTTAACCCTCATGGGCTTTAATCCCCAGTTTTAATTAATTAGTTGGAGGTGAGACAGAACTTTGGTTTTCAGCTTGCCCAGAAGTTAATTCAAAAATTGAAAAAATAATGAATTGCCAGAGTAAAAAAGTTAAATGAGCAATGCTTAGTTATTAATTTTACAATTAAAATTAAAAGTTATAATAACTATTAATCAGTAAATTTTTAAAAATTTAAAATTAAATTTAAATTTAAGTTATTAGATATTAGAATCTGAGTAGTCCATTTTATTTGCAAACCTTTTGCACAAAACAATAGATATTCCCCCCCCCCGATACTGTAAACATAAATAATTTAAACAATATTATGATAAATATTAGTTATTAAATACAGCTATAGAAAAAAAAAAGTGAACTATTATATAAAAAATAACTGCTAAGGTTATTAAAAATGTCCTATTTTTTATGACCACATGAATTTTTCTGAAACCAGCTTCTATAGTAGAGATCTTTAACTCAAGTAAGTATGCAGTCTCTCTGTCAAATATTACTTGACAGAAACTCAAAATTAGCATATCCATCGCTAATGACCCTTGTGTTGATCTAGTAGATGAACATCAATTTGAACTCACTATAATTGTAGGTTCTTGGAGTAAATTGTTAAGAGTGCCAGAAAAGTTGGATACTTAGCTTCAGAATGGAAACAAAGAAGACGTGTTTTGAAAACAGACAAGAATCATCCATAAATTTGGATGTCTGAATTTGAAGTTTCCAGCATAGCTACCCTAGACTGAATTTTATTATGTCTCAAGCAGATGGCATTTTTGTGGGGAACTCAAAATGGCTTGTTGTTTCTAAGAGATGAGAAATTTGAAAGTTAATTCTTTAATTTTCTGTCAATGTTTTTTTTTATTGATGTTTTTGACAGGTTAATGGTGTGAAAGGTTTTCTTGAATAATATAATTACTTGTTAAATGAACAGGTACTTACTTGTTCCTGACTGCTTCAACAACTCTCCGCGTATGATGCGTCAATTGCATCTTCGCAAAAAAGACCAAGAGCCGCGCTCGGACATTCATATGTTCACTTCCCAGGCTAAAAAGGCTGTGAGCGCATTGAAGTAATGCATTAGTGATATCCTGCTTATTTTTCAAAATTCAGGACTTCACATCGATAAGTGGCAATGCCTCATGGTCAAAATGGACCTCGTGTAACACTGTCGATCACTTTCAAAATTTTTAAAATCTTTAAATCTTGAAAATTTATACACTTTTAACTTATAATAGCATTTTCCTAAGTTTAGAATCATTTTTAGTCACCAGGCGTCGCTAGTGGCGCATAGCTCAATTCTGCTTAATTCTTTCTTTTCAAACTCATCTCCTCGCGTTTTAAATTTTCCCTCAAAATTTTAAACTGCATTTTTCTCTAAATTGGTTTTGGTACAGCATTTCTTTTTATTTCAATTTAATTTTAACTTAATTTTTACCTTGTTATAACCTCTCAAAAACCCGCGGACGACAGCTTTCTCGCAGCCGTTTTCGACTACGAACTGAAGTCCCACCCCTAACGCTCTCTCCGCCCATTGCTATATATGCTCCTTAGCTTACTGGCTACTGCGTCCAATGGCAATGCGCCCTTTTGTAACTTTATTTTCCAACTTTGTTTCGGCAGTTCCTCACTCTGCCGAAAGCCCAGGCGCATGTTGCCTTGATCCCAATTACTATAGTTGTTTACAATTAAGCTTAAAATTTTTATTAATGATGTACTTAACTTTTAATATTAATTCTGATGAGAGGGTAAGTTTTTATTTAAAAAATAGGAACCTCGTAAGCTTAGCCGTTATCGTTACCGTACTTACTTGTGTAAAAGTTTGGCTGTAATTTTGCTGCCTTTCATGGCCAACCAACCTTTGTGCTAATTATAATGGTAAATGGAAAATTGTACCAACTTTCATGGTCAACTGGATTGCACAGGTACCAATAAATATTGTTCCATGATTGGAACTCATTTTATCTTCAATTGTAATTTGACAAAAGTTGTTAGGTAAACTAAAGTATTTGTTTTACTTTAAGTTTAGAATAACAAATCTGATCTCATTAATGTTTTTTCTAAATTTATAAAGGTGCGAAATGACATGCTATATCTCAAAAAGGCATTTTAAATTTGGAAAATAAGGCTTTTGAAAGATTAGTGTCATAGTGGTTTTGGTGATATTTATTTTAATGTTAATTGTATTAGGTCCAGTCATGAAAAACTTAATTTTTCCCCCTCAGGTATCTATTTTACTTTCATTAATTAACAAAATGATATTAATTTATTATGTATTCTTCACTATTATGTTTGACCTCCCATCTTCATGGCAGCTTAATAATTCCATCATTGTAAAATGCTCTTGTTTTGTACTGAAAAAAAAATTTCAACAGCATGACTGACTTGCTCCTCAGAATTGAAGATTTTTCATTCAAACAGTTTTAAAAGGATCAGAAAAGATGATAGCCCTTTGGGCAAGGTCCAGGGAGAAAGTTGGGTCTCCAATGTAAAAGAATTTTTTTGAATCATTAAAAAAATGATGTTTTTGTGATCGACAGTTATAGAACACTTTTCATGGAGTTTTTCTTTCATTCTTTGATGCTTCTAATTTACTAATGTAACTGCAGTATTCATTAATTTTGACATCAACAGCTCGTGATGAATTGCACCTTGACAATCTCGCCATACACACAATAATTATTTTTTTTCAATGGATGTTTGCTTTCATATCTGTAAGGGTGGTTGATCCTCATCAAGCCACTATCTTTTGTGAATAAAATTGTCACAAGTAATTCATTTTTCATCACCAGTTATAATTCTGACTTAAAAGATTCCATTTTTACATGTGAGAGTAGATTTATGTTGATTGACATGCAGTCTTCATTCCTTCACTGAAATCGTGAGGTACTCATACTCCTATTGTGTTGAGTTTCCCTAATTTCTCCAGGTGGCAGTAAACAATTGACTGTGATATATTTAACCTTTCTGATATATTTCTTGTTGATAAATATTAATTTTACTGAAATATTGCTATCTAAAAGTTATTGTCCAGTTCATAAGGATGTTCAGTTCTTGATTACCGCTGCAGAAACCTTTCCCATGTTTTCAGTGGTTTTTGAAGTCGGCAGACGTCCAGAATGTTGTCACCTTTGACACTTTCCCTACCTTCTCTGAAACGTCGATGCCACTCAAAAGCTTGTGTTCGCTATAATGTATCACTGCCCTACATGTATTCAGTTATTTCATAAGTCTACGTAGCACTCTTCCCAAGTGAACACAAAATTTGATATTCATTCTCTGCTCAACAAACACCATTTCTTTCAATCACCGGTTACTAAATGCATCTGCCTGCACAATACGACACAATAGCGAGACACCAACCACATGATTTGAGACAAACCACTTTTGGAAAAGGGGGAGAACACAGTAACACAGAAACATTATCTACTGAAAAAACATTAACAGTCACTACTGCAAAAATTTTTCATGTTGTAGGCTCAGTCCAGGAACTTTTGAACCTTACCTTGTATATGGCTTTACTGTATTTTGCTTTTTCAATGGCATTAAACTTAAAAAAAAAATTATACATATTTTGTTTTTTAAACTGCATTCCAACTCTGCAATTTTTATGAAAAGGAATTTGCAATGAAAAAAATGTGGAAATCTCACTTATTTTCTTTATCTAAAATTAATGAAAGAAATTCGCAAGGTTTTTGAGATTGTGTGAAAGATAAATAAAATGTGTTGATTCTGCAATTTTTTCTTCTTCTAAGATAGTACCAAAAATGAGGTTCAATGAAAATGTACATTTGCAATAATTGATAAATTTAATTTCAGTGAGTAAAGTGAGATTCAGTGTAGCTTTTAGACTAGTAATAAAGGGCTAGTAGAATTAAAACTTATTTGATATGCAAATTACCATATTATTTTTATAACACAATTTTGGAAAAGTAGCATAATCAAGGATTATACATATACTTATGGCTTATACCTTTTCCCTTAAATTGGTTTTGAGAATTGAATTAGTACATCCATTGCAAAATAATAAATTCATTTTAGGGGCAAGCTTTATAATAAAGAAGATAAAAATGAACGAAAACATTAAAATTATAATTTGTGTTTGAATTTCTGAATTAAAATTGAATTTTGAGCATTTTAATATTAAAGAAATTTGGGAAATTTAGAGTAATGAGTTATTCAATCTTATAAAAATGATAGGATGAATGGGTGTAAAAAAAAACCCCCTACTCTTAAAGTATATATTTTGCAAGGAGTGATAAAATCTCACGTGCCTTGTGACTCCTGAAATAATTAAAGTCATTTTGCTTTTTTAATATTTTATTTTCACTTATATAATTAATTGTAAAACACATTAGACTGAAGTAAACAAAGGAAGAAAATCTGAGAACTAGAATATGAGCATACAGATAGATATTGTTCTATACCAAAACCAAGAAAAATTAATGCCAAGTACTAGAATACAAGGAGAAGATGTTTGAATATATCAAAGCACTTTATTCCAAATCAAGACATTTGATTCTAAAACTATACAGTAATATAAAACTTCTGTACATTCATGTAACTTTGCTGTGGTAGGTAACCTTCATGTCACATGAAGTTTGGTTCACATTAGTTTGCACATTGGAAACCTTCTCATAGGATTGCATATGGCCCAAAATAATTATGAATGATATTAAAACATATAGAACAATTACAATATAAAAACTAAGTCTGAGAATTGCCAAATGTTTTGGCACCAATTTCTATCACCTAGTAAAAAGGCTACTATTATTTTTTTGTAGAGATAGGATTAGTCAGAAATGGATACAAATAGCTCAAAACATTTTGGCTATTTAAAAAATTTATATGTTGTAGCTTTATTGAACATAAATTTATTTTATTGCCATGTTAGGAAATTCAAATTTTTTATAAAAAGCTGAAAAATATTCTTCAGATTGTAGCATTTTTTCATGCTTCATTTATTCATAATTAACCCATTATGTGTTTGCTATGTAAAATTATCAGATTGTCAGCTTTTTGTCTAAGACCTTCACCAAAATTGCTACGAAGTGTAAGTACTGGTATTTTTTGTCTTGTATAACATGAAAAGTATTTCAATCATTTTATAGTAGATAACAAAGATAAACACTGAAAAGTGTAGGATATTAATTCAAAAAGTATGTGGAGTAGACCATTGTGCCAAATTAATTTAAAATGGAAATTGATAATTCATATGTTCTTATGATTTTTATTATAGTTACATAAAATCTAATAAAAGACCAGATTTTAATTATAAGACATGAAATTATAAATAATTTTTTTAAAATTTATAATTTTAATTAATCAAAAGCAAGGATGTATATTTTTCATTGTTCGTAGAGTCATGCTTAGCTAATGTATTGAAATGCATAAAATTGTTAACTATGATTGGTAATTATCATTGTTTGAATCCTGTCTTAAAACATTGCTTTGCAACCCAGTGTTTATCATCAAATTCTGGCATAATTTTTTTCAAAATGTAATTTTATTTTGCAAATAAAACATTCTTTCAATATTTTACCTCATCCCAACTGTCTTACTTCCAAAAAGTAAATGTCCCCATTATTAGCATGCATAAGTTGAAGGAAATCTTAAAATTAATGATGATTGAAAATTGAAGTTTTTTTTTTCCCCGCACAAATATTGTTTTGACAATGCTGAAAATGGCATCCACATGTAACATGTTTAATCAATTATAGATTGGTTAAAATTGAGAAACAAGAAGCAGCGAGAAAACATTACTTCACCTGACCTGTTTTGCTAAATTTATTTCCAAGCAAACTAAAGAAAAAGATGTTTTTGAAAAATTTTTGAAAGCTATAAATAAACAAGTATCACAAAATTTAAAAATATAATTATCACTCTTTTAGATTTTTTTTCTTTACATTAGAGTCTATACATATGAAATGCTTATTCTTATTAACGGATAGGACTGTACCTGAAAGTTTTTAAGATATTAAAGCAAATAGTTTTTAACAAATCATAAAGGTGCTAATGAGTTACTAATTATTTTATTATATGTCAGAGTTATTCTTCAGTTCATCTTATTTCATTTGAATAATTATTAGTTGTGTTTGCTTTTTGGTGTTTTACCAACTCCACTGCTGCCCATTAAAATTGCTAAACAATGAAGTGAAAAAAATACAAAACAGATATTTATTGTACATAAACAGTATGGCAGGAAGACAAAATGATTAAATTTGCGAGCAATTTTGGGGCTTACAGGAGTGCAAAATTAGTAAAAACAGCTGCCATCCCTGGCAGCTAAAATGACCCTTACCCAGTTAGGCATGGAGTTGAACTGGGCTTGGATGACAGAAAAAACAACTCATTCCATGCTGCTTCAAGTCTGTTCCACTCCTATCAACTGTATTAGTTGGAAAGGGATGGCGGGCCAATCTCGAAGCAACCCATGACCAGACATTTGCAATGGGTGACAGATCTAGAGACCATGCAGGTCATTGCAACAGTCGAATATCCTGTGTATAGAGGAAGGTCAGAACATGACATGCTGTCTTGCATAATCTTATTGGAAGATGTCGTTTGGCAGGTCTTGAAGATAGGGCACAACCACTGGACGTAATATGTCAGTGTTGTATACTTAAAATACCAGGGTTCAAATAATTACGTTGTTATGCCAAAACTAAAGAAATTTTATTTACAGACACTTTAACTATTGAAATGAAAACAAGACAAAAACATGGCGTCTCTCGCTCCTGAATATCGGTTGGTGAGTAATCTAATACACTTCACACGCTACTACTGCAGCGCCACACTGTTGCCACTAAGTAGTATACAAATGTCTTACACTAATATTTTGAGAGGCTTACACAGTGGATTCACAACATTCTCCCACCTTTGAGTAATATTCTTTACAATTTACTCAAACAATACACAAACATTATCAAAATACACTATATACTTTGAAAAATGAAATTCATAAAGCACTTACAGTGAAATTTAAATGAATTTTTACATTACATAATTATTTATACAATTTCTTATTGTCTTACGTGATTTCAAAATCCAATACCTCTCTTTTAAATTAGACATTAACAATGAAGTACCGGCATGTAATAAATCATTATGTACACTTATCAATAATTTTACAACAGGATGATCAATAGGCATAGTTACAGGAAACTTAAAATCATATTTATCATCCCTATAAACAACATTAGACTTAGCTCTTTTAAGACCATAATAGTCCATTTCTGGTCTTAGTTGTTTCAGTTTTTCATCATTTTCACCATTAAAAGATTCTTTTTGAATCAGTAACATTAAGGTTCTTTCTCCTCTTTCTATCTCGTACAAAGATAAATCATTTGAAAGATGTTTATCTGTGTTTCTTACATTATTACAGAACCTTAAAATCCAAGCTAACATTCTGACTATTTTTTTAAATAAAGAAAAATATCTGTAATACCAATTAACAACCTCTTCATTTTTTACCAAAGTTGTTATAACAGTTTTTCGAACTTCGGAATTAACCAAGTCTTCCCTCGGTGCTTCATTAGACTTAGGCCAGTTTTCCTTCCTCTCACGCAACCAAATAGGACTCTCCAACCATTTAGGTTCAATTAACTGTTCCACAGAACATCCTCTGGATAGTAAATCAGCGGGGTTAAGAGCACCTGAAATGTGGTGCCACATAGGAGAAGTCAATAAACGTATTTCAGAAACCTGATTAGTTATGAATGAAGGTTCTCCAGTTTTGGTTACGTTGTATCCAACACAAAGCTGTAGTCAGTTCAACAATAAACATCAACCTTAGGTAGATCAAGATCTTTAATTATAGAAGTGAGTAATCTAGATCCTATGCTACAAGCTAAAAGTTCCAGACGGGGAATAGTAATGGGTTTTAAAGGGACTACTCTAAACCTTGCTTGCACTAAACTAATTCTCACCTCATCGCCTTCTTCCACTCTGATGAATACACATGCACCGTAGGCCTTTTTGCTACTATCACAAAATAAGTGTAAAGTTATCGATTTACTTGTCGATTTTAGTCCAAACCACCTACTTATTTTAATATCTGAAAGTAAATGTAAATTTTTATACCAAGACCTAAACTTATTAGCCAAATCTTCTGGGAGACTATCATCCCACTTAAGCTTAGAGTTCCATGTTTCCTGCAAAATCATTTTAGGGGTTAACATAACAGGAGCTGTGTATCCTACAACATCAAATACTTGGTGAGCTACAGCCAAAACTATTCTCTTAGTAATTGTTTCATTTGAATTAATACTAGCCTGTTCTATTTTGCAGGACAGTGTGTCTGTATCTGTGTGCCATTTTTGACCCAACACAGGAATTCTATCTTCATTGGAGGAATCTTCCTCAAAGATTTCATTGCTAATATTTGACTTCCAACATCTTAGATTAAAATGACTCGATGACATGATTGATTTCGATTCCAAGAAAAACTTTCTAATTTCAATCTCAGAATGCTAACTTGTCACACAGTTATCCACATAAAAAGATCTCTTAAGAATAGCTGCAGTTTGCCTTAAATTTTCTGGTAGCTTATCCAAATGAAATTTTAAAGTCGCAACCAACAAATATGGACTGCACGTAATACCAAAAGCAACTCTCCTGTGTTGATGCTCTTCTACCTGTTTGTGATTATCCTTATCAAACCATAGGAACTGTAAAAAATCGAGATCTTTTTCTCTTATGGCAATCTGTAGGAAAGCCTTCTCAATGTCAGAAGTAACACCTATGTAATTCATACGAAAACGATTTAAGATAGAGGGAATCATTTCAATTAAATTTGACCCAGTTGCTAAACAATCATTCAAAGAAGGGATACCAGGTAAATGATAGCTAGTATTAAACACCAGTCTTATTTTAGTGGTGCTATTTTCTTTAATTACAGGCCTGTGAGGTAAGTAATGAACACCTCTTACTTCCTCAATTGGTGTTTGCTCAATTATACCAAGATCTAACCATTCCTCAAAAACCTTACCATAATTATCAAAATTATTGGAATTCTTTAGTTTTCTTTTTACACTTGAAAGGTACTTTTCCGCATTAATCTTATTACTAGGCAAAACTGAATTATCTAAAACCCAAGGCAAAGTGATCTCATACCGACCCTCATTATCAACACTCAAAATTTCCTCAAAATATTTCTGCGTATCCTGTTGTAACTGAGCTTTGTTTTTACTAACTGGAGTTTCCGAAATGCCCAAAACATCTAATCTCCATAAATCACTTATACATCGCTCCTTTACAAGTAGTGATGTAATGAGAGAAGCGGAATTCTCAAAAGTTGGCTCGGTGCCAGGGTTAAACTTTCCCAAAATCGCCCAACCTAGTTTTGTATTTATCGCTGTCAGACCACACTCAAGATTTACAAGTTTACCAGTTAATAATTTACTGGCAACATCAGCACCAATTAACAATTTGATTTCCTTATCAACCTTTAAATTATTGGTCTTAAGATGACTAATTTTTATTTTATGTAACTTAAGTTCGTTAAGTCAAGGACCAGATGGAATTTGTTTTAGACTAGAGCAGATACATTTTTGACCTAAAACATTCAACTTACACTTATAACCATCATTAATGTCACTTAACTCAATTGAATAATTTTTATATACCGTCTCGGGGGTTTCTACTCCACCGAACAAAGACTGTTTGATTCTTGTTTCACCCATACACTTAAAATTCATTTTCTTAACAATGTCATCACTTAGATAAGATTTCATAGCACCTGAATCGTATACAGCTCTTATTAACATTTTTTTAGAACCATTCTTAATTTTAATTACAATAGTTTGCAAAATCACATCAGAAACTTCAATATAATTATTGAGAGTGCTTGTTTTGTTTTCACTATCTCCATTTGAGATTTTCTCAGCTGTTTGCGAATTTAAATCCGGACACAAAACAACAAAGTGTCGTTTCTTACACAAGGGACATTTGTGTTTAGATTTACACTGATTTGCTCGATGGTTACATTTGAGACAAACAAAACAAGCATTTCTCTTCTTAATAATTTCTTTTTTACGATCTAAGCTCATAGAATAAGCCTTATCGCAATTCTCAGATAAATGAAATACAGTATCACAAAATATGCAAACAGGTTTCTTATACTTAAACTTATTATCATAAAAATTATTCTGAGCATTATTATTAGCATTAAGCAATTCACAAGCAGTAGGAACACTTTTTACCTCAGCATCGTACTTATTTTTCTTAACAACATATTTTTCAGGCCTTAAAACTTCATGAGTAATCTTAATTCTAAACTCTATATCTACTTCCTTTTTAACAAACTCCATTAGTGATTCCAAATCACTCTTGCCTGTTTCCGCAGTGGCATTTTTTTTTGTCTCTCCCATATCTTAATTAAGTCGGTTGGAAGGGCATATTCAACCAACGGGAACAACAGGAAAGCATACCTATCCTGTGTAAGTCCTAGGGACTCAAGGGCACGAATTTGAGTCTGTAATTTATCGTACAGAGTCAGGAAATCTATCTTCGTTTTGTCAGTTATGACCAGTTTCAAGAGCTTTCACACGTATATTTGAATCAATACGCTCTCTTTTCCAAAACGCTTCTCTAAGTATTCAATAGCTTTATTGTAGTTGGCCTCCGTCACTGGGAAGGATTCTACTATCTGCTTTGCTATGCAGTCCGGCTTCATGGATTGAAGAAGATATTGAAACTTGTCGCGCACATCTATTCTTAAATCTTCATGTATTTTGTTGAATTGAGTCCAAAATGTCAACCAGTTACGTGGGTCTCCATCGAACCAAGGTAGTCGAATTTCATGCAAATTCTGTTTCACTTTCGTAGCGGCATGTACACCGTCTGCAGGGCACCAAGTAGGGTTAGAAGTCACAGAGCTTCCATTTCCGGCCAAAGCTATAGCTTTTTTAACCTTGATTTTAAACGTAGATAGCTTCTCATAATAATCCTGTGCGATTTCGTATTCCTTTTCATACTCAGCTTGAGTAATGCCAGCTTTCTTTTGAAGTAAGTTGAGGAATATCTTGTCCGATGTCTTTAAGTCCTAGTACTTTTCTGTATGCTGATCAAGATGAATTTCTAAATCATCTACACCTGGACTTTCAGGGGCCAGTATTTCTTGTAATTTGTTGACTGTCTTCGAATACGTAGCTCTGGTTGCTTTCCTCTTCTGTTTGGCAATTTCCATTTCAGTAGTCATTTTCTTCTTTCGTTTTTGACTCACTTAAAGATCGTTGACTTATCAACAATCCGATTGACGTATTGTAAGGATGAAAAAAACTTCCTTCAATCTTGGCTAGGGATGCCATTATGTTGTATACTTAAATTGCTAGGGTTCAAATAATTACGTCATGCCAAAACTAAAGAAATTTTATTTACAGACACTTTAACTATTGAAATAAAAACAAGACAAAAACATGGCGTCTCTCGCTCGTGAATATCATTTGCTGAGTAATCCAATACACTTCACATGCTACTACTGCAGCGCCACACTGTTGCCACTAAGTAGTATACAAATGTCTTACACTAATATTTTGAGAGGCTCACACAGTGGATTCACAACAGTCAGAAATGTTTTGATCTGTGTCCAAATTACCATCAATCTGAACTAGAGATGTGCGTGTTGTGTAACCAATGACTGCCCAAATCATCACACCAGGTGCAGGCCCTATGTTAATATTGAATGTAAGCAGGCAACGAATGATTTCCTCGTGGTCATCAGAATACTACTCTCAGAACCAGGACTCGTCTGAAAAGATGACATTGTGCTACTCCTGTATCCAGCTTTGTCATTTGGCACACCAGAGTTGCCTTCTCTCTCTATGCTGCATTGTTAAGGGAAGCCAAAGTAATGGTTGCCGTGCAGACAGTCCATGCTGCTGCAAATTTCATAGCACTGTACAAGCGGATACTGGGTGTGCTGCAAATATGCCCTTTTCTTGACTAATAATCCATGATGTGGTTGTACTGTTTTGCTAGGCCAACCTCACAACATGTCTGCCCTCTCAGGCGTTAGTCATGGGATGGCGTGGAGATCTTGCATGCGGGTCAGTATGACCTTCAGCAATCCATTGATTTCATATTCACATGACAGTGGTTAGATTTCAAACAGTGCGATGAACGATATCACTGAAGGATAATCCACACTCTCGATAGGCAATGATCCTGCCTCTATCAAATTCTGAAACTTGCTGGCAAGCTTTTCTTCTTATTATTTGAGGCATAATACGGTATTCTGAGCAAACTCTGACCTTAAAAAACACTTTTCAAATGGGAAATCCACTACACAACTTTTCTTTTATGCAGTACTTCAGATATCATACCCCTCTCCTGCATTGTCTAAATGTGCTGAAATAAAACCATTTGTATATCCTAATTTCTTTTTCATTTCTTTTGATTTTGATGTTCGTCAGATCATTCCTTCCTGGTGTTGCAATTTTAATGGTCAGCAGTGTATTTGAGAAATTTTATAGCAATGATTCTTTGAAATTTGTCTTTGATATTGTTAAATTATTTTATGACTATGATAAGGAGATGCAAATATTATATACATAATCTGTCGGCATCTTTCTGTTATATTTAAGGATTGAAGTTACGAGCAGATACTGTTAGAGAAAATATTTGCCATCTAAATTGATTTAAACATGCTTTAGAGCTTTATTTTTAAAAATAAAAGATTATGATTTTGAATGCAATATATTAAACCCTTTATAGGGAAATTTGATTTTAGACCTGCATATTAAAATATTTTTGGAATTGAGATTGATTTAAGGAAAAATAAACTCATTTATCTTATATAAACTTAATTTGATTTTTAATACCTTTTTTTTTTGGTGGGAAGTATCTTTGCCACTGCCCATTGGGTGCTATTCAGAGATTTATTATTTAAAAATTGATGAAATTGGTGGCAAGTGTATTCACAGCAATGTGTACCCAGGGAAGTGCAAAGGGACATATGCACCCCGCCCCTCAAGATTTTGTGTGAAGATTGAAATATTTAAGGATACTTTTATTATACTAACATAGATATTTTAAACTATAAACAATTTCCTTCTAATGCTTAAATCCCCCTCCCCTCTCTCTTTGAGAAGAAATGATTCTATATAAACCAATTCCTAAGAAAAGTATAGAATTGTCTTTCTTGTCTTCGAAATGTGTCTCTGGGTCAGTGTTTAGAGACAAAGAGATGGAGGGAGGATCCCCCACCCCCTACAGTTTTGTGAGAAAGAATTATTGGAGGCATTATTTTCTTCCGGAAAGTGATCTGTAAGCATCTAGAACAGGTCTTTGGAAAAGGCCCATCTCAACTCTTCGCTGAGTTAAATTGCCCCTTAGCAGTTGTCTCAGTTTTCGTAAACAGTAATTAGGAAGTTTGAGTAGGTCTTGTTCCTTTTGCTCAAATTATTAAGTTTATAATTTTATAAATTAAAATTTTCGTGAATCTTTTTCTTAAATTTTCTGATTCAACAATGAGTAAGATGAAACAGTAGTCGCTATTAAATTATTTTAAATCTGGTGAAAAAAATTCCAAATGTCAATTTGAAGCAGAAAAATGTACATTTAATAACAAAGAAGAAATAGAAAATTGCCTATCTGAATTAGGAACTGAAATAAAAGTGCAGTGTTCAAGAATGCACCATTTTTCAGAGATTGTCCAAATTGTTATAATGACACTGCAGTTTGAAAAATATGATGTATCAAATTACGTCAATCATAAGCTACATGAAGGAGAAATAAATATTTTTGGATGCCAACAGCCTGTTATGTGTTTCCAAGCTCTTCATTTGGTCATGGAAACGTCAAGAGCAAATTTCAATATAATTTACTGTTAGAATATCCATAAGCTCACTTATTCCAAAGTTTAAGATGAAATTTACTATAAATAATGTGTAATTTTTTTGCCAAGGAATATGTGGGCAAATCAAATTGTCAACCATTGGTGCAATTTGTTAATCAGCCTCTTTGTTTCTGGCACAGATTGACAGAACAATTCCATGGTTATCAAGAAACAAAATTATATGCATTCTTTACTTATTGCTGAGACTTTAAGGAGCATTGTACAAGGACACAAACAAGCCGTAATAAATATTATTGATAATGTCAGTGTTCGATAGACAAAAACAATTAGGAAAAAAAACTTAGTCCTATTATGAAAACAGTAATTTTCTGTGGCAGAAATGGGCTCTCTTCAAGAGTCAACATGGTTACAGCAAAATTAACAAAGCAGATGGAAGGAACTAACAATAAACCTGATGGGAATTTCCTTCAACTGCTTAAATTCCTAATTGATGCAGGAGATGAAATGCGGAAAGAGTATTTAAAATTATCTGCTAATAATGCATCATATATATCGCTTGAAATACAAAACTAAATTATACATGTTTTGAACAAAATAATTTCAAAATAGATTGATTAAAAAAGTAAATTCATGCAAATACTTTTTTGTTATAGTGGATAAAATCAATACATCAAATCAGTAATGTGTAAGACTTGTGGAAAGTGATGACAATATTAGTTGTCAATTTTTTTACAGTTTGTGTCAGTAATTTCAACACATGGAGATGCTGCAAACGTCATTTTCAAAACTTTAGAATCATTAGGTTTGAATTTAAGATGTATGAGAGGCCAAGGATATGATGGTACTGCTGCCATGTTGAAAGCATTCAATGATGTACTTGTCAAAATAAGAGAAAAATTGCAATTTGTTCTGTACGTAAATTATGATTCTCATTCCCTAACTTTAGATATTTCAGACTCGTGCGTAATTGTGTTGGAGTTATTGAAAAATGTTATTCATTCAAGAATACTCTTGAAAGAAATAGTGTTTTGCAGGATAGTATATTAGAGCTGTTCCTTTCCTCCAGGAGAGAAGCACTGAAAAATTGTCATTTATGTGTTGGATGACGTGTCATGAATCTATTGCAGTGAAGATGGAAATGCTGTAGCCTTTGATTCATCTTCTTGCATTAATTAGAATTTGCATGAGAAGGAATCATCTGCTGAGGCTACATTCTTTTAAATTAATCAAGAAGCTCCAATTTTGTCATTACTTTATTTTCTATAGGATAAATATTTTCCTGCATTGCTCTTATCTAGGATTTTGCAGTCTCAAGGCAGTGGACCTCATTGTTGCAGTTCAACTGTGCAATGATACTGTAAAAGAACTTTGCAGTCATTGCAGAAATGATTTGCAGTCATTCAGAGACAGTTTTCAGTTCTATTTTCCTAAAATCAAGATCTGTTTTAAAATAGATAATGGATAAAGGTTAAAGAATTGATCTTTCTGGACTAGCAAAAAAAAAAAAAAAAACTTGTCTATGTAATATTCCAGCAGAATCACTTGAATCATATTTTAGAACAACTATGTTTAATCAATTTTTGGATGCTGTAATTTTATATCGTAAAGAAAATTTCACAAAACACAAAGCAGTTACGAGTTTATTAAATATTTAAATCATTCTGGAGAATGACCTGATATCTGCAGATGAAAATAAATTATGGATATTATAATATTAATATTCTAACTGCAAAATGTCAGCACAGAGAAAGAAATTATTGGAACAAAATACTAGATTAACTGCAATAAAAGTTTTTTTTATAAGAGTACAATGTGAATATTTTCCTGAATATTTCTAAACTCAAAAATTTTTTGTCACCTTGCCTGTTACAACATGTACTGGTGAAAGTTTTGCTCCAATTATGAAATATTTAAATGGTTATATGTGTATATATATATATATATACGTTAGTGAAGAAGTCTTAAATATACTTTGCAATATCAAAAATGGAGTAAATATAGCTTTGTAAAAACTAATATGTCTAGAATTTTTCATTTCATTATATTTGCACCTTTTTAATCATTTTTAAAATTGTGACCAATTTGTCAACAATTATTTAATGATTTTTATCAATTTATCAAGGGTGTTGGATTCCACCATTTCTGGCAGGAATTATTTATCTTATATGATCTTTATGTTTGTAATTTTTAGAACTTGTTAAAACTTATTTCAATCCTTGAACTGTTTTAAAGAGGTGAAAGAAGATTGATATAGCATATTCTTTAGTTTTTACCAAGAGTTAATTCTAAACTAAAGAATTCCTTCTTTCATGGCTGTGACATTATGCACCCCCAAGATTTAATTTCTGGGTCCGTCACTGATCCATAGCATTAGAAAGGGTTAATTTGTTTTAGAAGTTATTGTAGAATAGAATTTTATGAAATGGGGATTATGAATGCATCAATTAAGCAAAACATTGCAACAAATAATATTTTCATGTCATTCTGATTTTATTGAATGTTTCATAAAACTGACGATGGATCCAGAATCAAAATTAAACAACGAAAATCAAAATTATTCTAATTACAGCCTTAAATATTTTTTTTAAGGAAAGGTTTCAAGAAGTGAGTAAAACCAATTTTCGCTTCTGATTTATTTTGTTGATCATTTATTGACCAGACGAAAAGATATTAAAATGAGTCTTTATTAAAACAGTATCAAATTAATTCCTAATTTGATATAATGTTTAATGGTTTAGTTTGTTCAAGAATTAATGAAACTTATTAGAAAATTGCATTCAATCACACTCAGTTTATAACTGTGAAAAATTTAGGTGGTTGCTTATGATAATTTAAATGTTATTTATATTTAAATTAGTATTTCAAAATTAAATTATCTGTATTTATACATTAAAATCATACTACTTCATTTAACAAAACATATTTTTGTTTTTAGACGTTTTTATTTAAAAATGTGTTACTTCAACTTTTAACAAATTTGATTTTTTTTTTGTTCAACATGAAAAGAGAGAAACATTTGAGAGTAAAAGGAATTAAAAAATTTTTCAATGCCTATCCAAAATTCATATTTTTTTTTTTTTCTAAAGAAGTGAGTAGAGATTAATATTAGGTTATTTGTTTTTATTATATTATCTACCTGAAGGTTATTTTATATCATTCCAGATTTAACTCTAAATTTTTTTAATTTGATTCCCTTTTATGTATATAAAGATGAATTAATGTTACAGGTTTTTTTTTATATATATATACTACAGTATTCTTATGTTTAATAAATATATGACTTTTATTCATAAAAAGTATTCAAATGCAAGAATTTTAAACTGATCTCCTTTGTGTAACGTACGCAAAATAAATGTTAAACTGTTATTGTACATATGTACATGAAGCATTTATTGCATATATTAAATATTTTGTTGAAACATATTTAAAATTCTTTCATATTTCAAGTGAGATACTTGCAAGTGTAATGTGGTACAAGATTTTCTATGCAGCTTTTGTGTGAATTCTTTTTCTATGCAAGGTATCATAAATCAGGTTTCATGCGAAATACACTTTTTAACTTTTGATCCATGTCTTTTTTTTTAAAACTGCAATTCATATTTTTGTGAGCTAAATATAATATTGTGATAATTAAAAATATAATGAATAATTTGAGCTCTCTTTGTTAATGCCTTGAATTTTTGTTAGTAATCTTCCAATTTTTTTAGGGGGAGAGAGAATGTATATCCAATTTAGTTTCAAGGGGTATGAAGTTGCTGCCTTCTGGATTAATTTCATCTTTGTTGAAATAACTTTTAATTTTGTTTATTTTCAACAGTGTTTACAATTTAAATTTTAATAAATCAAAAATATCCCCTTTCCACCTTATTTGTAGTTCACAGATTTTTTTGTTGTTAGTATTAAAGGAGTAGAATGTACATTAACTTCCTTGTGTTTAATGGATACTGTTAAAGTAGATTATAATTTAATATTTTTAGTAATATCTAACTTTAATATTACTTTTATGTATAAGTATATTTCAATGGAATATTAGTTTGAAGTACATGCATTTTTGAATGTGATTTTATGAGGGTCCAAGCAACAAAGTGGAGTCTCGTAGCATAAAAAAGTTCCCCATTCTTGTCCAAGATTTTTGTTTAATTTCAATGGAAATATTAATATATGTTACATCTAGAAAAATACGAGTGAAAGAATAAAGAAACTTAGTATATTTATCCAGTTCAGCATGTGCTTCATTTAATTATTTTCATAACTGTTCTATTTAATTATTGTGAACTTTTTATCAATAATAAAATTTATTTTGAAGAGTCTGGAGAAGATATAAATTGTGTGAAACTCAATTTGACTTTTTGTATACAATAGCTATTTTGTTTTTGAGTAGATTGTTCCTTCATGAGTAATTGATATCATATTCATGGTTAAAATTGGATTCTTATGTATACATGTCAAAGTATATGCTAGAATGTGATATAAATTATTCTGAGGAATAATTTAATTAAAAAAATTTTAGCCTCTGTTTTCTGATTGAGATTTACTATTCTATAATGTCTATTTTTATTATATTGATAAACTTTTCTTTCCAGTTGTTGAAGGTTTCATGGATTCTGGTTCAAGTCCCATGATTCAGAACATGGAGGTGAATGAGCAACCTCACCATTCTCATGCTGGTTATGGAGGAGGTCCCATGAATGGAAACCAAGGCTCTCCTCATCCTGAAAATGGTTCTGGTCCTCCTTCTGTTTGCAGCCCTATGCCAAATCAAGGTCCTTCAGTGGCTAACCAAAAGCCATCTTTAACTACTGCTCAAATAACTCAGCTGAGAGCTCAAATAATGGTATACAAAATGCTATCACGCAATCAACCAGTACCAGAAAGTTTGATTTTGGCCATCCATTCCAAAAGACCAATGCAAAGTCAGCCAATGTATGTTCAAAGGCCTTCTGGAGCACCATCTCCAGGTCTACCTGTTCGTGCTCCTATTCCACAACCACAGGCTCCACCACAGAATATGAACAATGGCATGATGCCTCAACAGATGTCAACATCACAACACATGCACCCCCAATTATCTCAGCCTTCTATGCCACCTCCGCAACAACAGCAAGCACTGCCTTCACAAGTTGCACCACACCAACAACCAATCAATGTACCACAAATTGCAGTCTCTGTGGCTCCACCAGCACCACAGTCAAGGCCTTCAGATCCTTCAAATAATCAAGGTGTGCAATTGGTTTCTATGGGTCAATTCCAACAGCCGAAGCAGAACAGGTTAGTCCCAGTTCAGAAACCTCAAGGCTTAGATCCAATAGAGCTTTTAAAAGAACGTGAGAACAGACTTGCTGCCCGAGTAGCATTACGCATTCAAGAATTATCTACATTGCCTGGTGATCTATCGGAGGATATTCGTGTTAAAGCAGTAAGCGAGCTTGTTGGTTTACGTTTGCTGAACTTCCAAAGGCAAGTTAGAGCTGAAGTTTTAAGTTGTATGCGCCGTGAGACAACTTCTGAGACAGCATTGTATCCCAAATTGTACAAGCGTACCAAGCGATTAGGATTAAGAGAAGCAAGGATTACAGAGAAGCTGGAGAAACAGCAAAAATTGGAACAGGAACGTAAACGTCGTCAAAAGCATCAAGAATATTTGAATGCTGTACTACAGCATGCTAAAGATTTCAAAGAATATCATCGTAACACAATGGGTAAGATAGGTAAAATAAACAAAGCAATGGTTACATATCATGCTAACACAGAACGGGAACAAAAGAAAGAGCAAGAAAGAATAGATAAAGAGCGTATGAAGCGTTTAATGGCAGAAGATGAAGAAGGATATCGTAAACTCATTGATCAAAAGAAAGACAAACGTCTTGCCTTTTTGCTTTCTCAAACTGATGAATACATTCATAATCTCACAGACATGGTCATGCAGCACAAATTGGAACAAAAGAAGAAACTTAAGGAGAAGAGAAAGGCCAAAAAGAAGAAAAAAAAGAAGCAACAGGTGGAAAATCCAGATGGGAATGACTCTTTACAAGAAGGTTTTATTGATGAAAGCTCCCAGCAGAGCGATCTGAGAGTTAATGTCATTGAAACTGCTTCAGGAAAGACTCTGACAGGATCCAATGCTCCTCTGGCTAGCCAGTTAGATGCCTGGATGGAGATGCATCCTGGTTATGAAGTTGCACCCCGTGAAGCAAGTGATGATGATGAAGATGGTGAGGATGATACTTCAGATTCAGATGAAGAACAAGAGCAACCTAAACCACTTCAAGTCGTTCAGGCTGGAGAACAGACTGGAGAGGAAACAAAACAACCATTGACTGTTGTTACAACAGAAGATGATGAGTATTCAAATTGTGGAGGTTACCAGAATTATTACAATATTGCTCATGCTATAGGCGAAGAGGTGAAAGAGCAAGCATCTATTATGGTAAATGGAAATCTTAAAGCATACCAAATTAAAGGTCTGGAATGGCTAGTTTCACTATATAATAACAACTTGAATGGAATTCTAGCAGATGAAATGGGTTTGGGTAAAACTATTCAAACGATTGCTTTAGTTACATATCTCATTGAAAAGAAGAGGGTACATGGGCCTTATTTAATTATTGTACCTTTATCTACTCTTTCTAATTGGATGCTTGAGTTCGATAGATGGGCCCCTTCAGTTGTGAAGCATGCTTACAAGGGTTCTCCAAATGTTCGAAGACAAATAGCTTCCAGTTTAAAAGCTACCAAGTTCAATGTTGTATTGACTACTTATGAATATGTAATAAAAGACAAATCTGTGCTTGCAAAGGTACGTTGGAAATATATGATCATTGATGAAGGTCATAGAATGAAAAATACACATTGCAAACTTACACAAATATTGAATACACACTACACTGCTCCACACAGATTACTGTTG
Source organism: Nephila pilipes (assembly GCA_019974015.1). Lineage (NCBI taxonomy): Eukaryota > Metazoa > Arthropoda > Arachnida > Araneae > Nephilidae > Nephila > Nephila pilipes. The sequence continues at coordinate 125,016 of BMAW01091430.1, forward strand.
ACTGGAACACCTTTGCAAAATAAACTTCCTGAATTATGGGCTTTGTTGAACTTCCTTTTGCCAAGTATTTTCAAATGTTGCAATACCTTTGAGCAGTGGTTTAATGCACCTTTTGCTACCACTGGAGAAAAGGTAGAATTGAACGAAGAGGAAACAATTTTGATTATACGACGTCTACATAAAGTTCTTAGACCTTTCTTGTTAAGGCGTTTGAAGAAAGAAGTGGAATCTCAACTCCCAGAGAAAGTTGAATATGTTGTAAAATGTGACATGTCTGCTTTGCAGCGTGTCTTATACAGACACATGCAAACAAAAGGAGTCTTGCTAACAGATGGTTCAGAAAAAGACAAAAAAGGAAAAGGTGGTGCTAAGACTCTCATGAATTCTATCATGCAGTTAAGAAAAATATGTAACCACCCATTTATGTTCCAAAATATTGAAGAGGCTTGTGCTGAGCATTTGGGATTGCCAAATGCAGTAATATCTGGCCCTGATTTATACAGAGCATCTGGCAAGTTTGAACTGCTTGATCGAATTTTGCCTAAACTTCGCAAAACTGGGCACCGTGTTTTACTTTTCTGTCAAATGACGACTCTCATGACTGTAATGGAAGATTACTTGGGCTATAGGCAGCATCCGTACCTTCGATTGGATGGTACAACTAAGGCAGAAGATAGAGGGCAACTTTTACAGCTTTTTAATGAGGCCAATTCACCATATTTCTTATTTTTATTGAGTACTCGAGCTGGTGGCTTAGGCTTGAATCTTCAAGCAGCAGATACAGTAGTTATATTTGATTCTGATTGGAATCCGCACCAGGATTTGCAAGCTCAAGATAGAGCTCACCGAATAGGACAGCAAAATGAAGTAAGAGTTTTAAGATTGGTGAGTGTGAATTCGGTTGAGGAGCGTATTCTTGCTGCAGCTAAATATAAATTGAATTTGGATGAAAAAGTTATTCAAGCTGGTATGTTTGATCAAAAATCAACTGGTACGGATAGGCATCAATTCCTCCAGGCCATCCTCGCTCAAGATGAAGTGGATGAAGAAGAAGAAAATGAAGTTCCTGATGATGAAACCATTAATCAAATGATTGCTAGAAATGAGGATGAATTTGAATTGTTTCAGAAGATGGATTTAGACCGTAGGAGAGAAGAGGCTAGGAATCCTAACCGCAAACCACGTCTTATGGAAGAAGATGAATTGCCTGCATTTTTGATAAAAGATGATGCAGAAGTCGAAAGACTTACAAATGATGAAGAAGATGATAAAATCTTTGGTCGTGGAAATAGACAGAGGAAAGAGGTAGATTACTCGGATTCGCTTACTGAAAAACAGTGGCTAAAGGCTATAGAAGATGGTAATTTAGAAGAAATTGATCAACCAGTGGCTGTAAAACCAAAAAGGAAAAGTGCTGGCCCATCTTTAGGCAAGAAAAGAAAGAAAGAAAAAGATGTGGATGATAATGAACCAGAGAAAAAGAAAAGGCGGGGTAGACCTCCTATGGAGAAGATGCAACCCAATCCTCCAAACTTAACTCGCCAAATGAAAAAATTGCTGGAAATAGTGATTCATTACAAAGATAGCGATTTAAGAGTTCTTAGTACAGCATTCATGCATCTTCCCTCTAAACGAGAACTACCTGATTATTATGAAGTCATTAAAAAACCCATGGATTTGAGAAAAATAAAATATAGAATAAAAGAACATCGTTATCGCTGTCTGGACGATTTGGAAACTGATTTTATGCTATTGTGTACCAATGCCCAACAATACAACGTTGAGGGCTCTCTGATTTATGAGGACTCAATCGTTTTACAGTCTGTTTTTACCAATGCCAGGGAAAGGTTGGAAAAAGATGGGGACCTATCTTTTACTGGAGGTGATTTTGAAGGTGATAGTGATGGGAATGAGAAACCAGAGGAGAAGACTCGTAAAAGGAAATCCAGGCAAGCTAGTAGCAGACGATTTGTAAGTGATGATGAAGGATCAGATAGTGACAATTAATTTTGGTAATTTTAATAGAATGTGGTTACTCTCCAGTAACATGCATAGTTAATTAGATCATTACTATTTATTTGTAAATATTTTTATGAATGTGGACATATGCTATTAATCTGCATTTACATTCAATTTATTAAGACAGGGATATTTTTGATATAATAAATTTGGATGACAGATTTCTTTTTTAAAATACAGTATTATGAGTTTTGAAACTGTCTGAAATTTTCACACATTTTGTAGTTAAGTGTATGTCTTGTATAACCTAATGAAGCTATGTAACAGCTTTTATTATGTTTATGTTGTAAATTTGATTACTTAAGCTGATGCAGAAATGAGAATAAATATTTCTTGTCTGCTTTAAAACTGGTTTACTTTTTACTTTATATCTATAATATAGTTGTGATTGATCTCTATTTTTAATGCTTCAAGATGAAATTTATAAATGCCTGTATAATATTTTTTTAAAAACAATCATTCTAGAAACTAATAAAGATATTTTGATTCATACAATTATTTATTTTCCGATTCTCGATCTGGACTCTCTTTTGTTAATGTTTAAGAATAAAGACAGTTAATGTGCATCGAAAAGAATGACCAGATTTCTATCAAAAATTATTTATTAACCAACAAGTATTGATTTTAAAATAAAATGGTTTTGGAAATGCATTACAAAATTTGCATTGGGAATGATATTTCTTTTCTTTTTTTCTATTTATTTAACGTATGTCCATTTTGTCTATTTAAATGTTAAACTCTTGTATACAATTTTATTTTATTTTTTACAAAGTAAATAAATTACAAATTACCTTTGGAACCTGTTGGATGTTTTTATTAAAATACTATACTTTACTTTTTTAAAATGGGCTTTTGCTTTTTATATTTTAAATATGCAAATCGGTATTACTTTAATGTTTGGTAAACACAAATTTTATAAGAATTTTGGGATAAAAATAGAAAAAGTATTTTATTCTGTTATATCCATTCAATAGGATCCTTGTAATTAAAGATAATTAACAAATTGGTTTTAAAATATAAATTACCAGATTCATTCTCACATCTGACAATATGATTATTTTCTGGTTATTGCTTAAATTAAAAAATTACTTTGTAAATGAATGTTAAAAGTCTGGCAATGGCCAGAATGTAATTGCACTCTGTTGTACTAGATGATAAGCAACATTCTTCAGATAATTTAACTGACAATTAGGTAGATATTGTCCCAACCCACATTCTAACATTTTGTTTACTGTTTTTGATGCACTATTTCTGCAAAATTTGGTTGTTAAAGGAGTTTGGATTCATAGAATGTGAATTTTCGCATTTTTTTGTTATGTGTGTGTGGGGGGGGGGGGCCTCCACATTTATGAAAAAACGCACCACTTTCACATCAACTGGTAAATTCTATAGTTTTATTACTATTTACTTTTTTTAAGAAAACTGGTCATTATTAGCTAAATTATATATGTCACACATCTTGAATGTCTTGACTATTGTCAAATATATACTCTTAAAATGCGCTAATGTTGCTGAATTCAAAGGTGTGGGCAGTTATGAAATAGACAGCTATTGAAGTAAAAATTGGTTTCTAAAAC
>BMAW01091430.1:128621-198165 GCA_019974015.1 Nephila pilipes
TAAGTGAAAAGAGTAATCCTATTGTGTGTACAACAGTATCAAAATTAGTTTAAAAGTTTGGAAGAATCAAGTATGAGTTGAGGTATCTCATTCTGAGAAGTGCTTGATTACACCGCTCAACATAAATCTTGGTTTCATATTTCTTTAGAAAAAACGATGCAAAAAAGGAAATCCATCTCTTACAACTTTTTAAAAATTATTATATGCATATTTATTCAGTTAAATAACATAAAAATATGACTGTTTGATTCTTATGATTAAAATTTAATATTAATTTTTTGATTAAGTAAAATGAGCAAACACTGCATTACTCCAATAATTGTATGACTACATTGGTAGTATGAAAACACTATCGTCAGTTGTCATAAAATCGAAGTTTATTTTTTTCGTTTTATATTTTCTATTTCTGTGTAACCTGTGTTATGAAAAACAAATGCAATAATGGAAAGTTAAATAGGATTGTATTTTTTTTTTTTTTAAATTTTCAACACAACCAACAATGGTTGTATTGAAAATATAGATTTGATAAACTAACATCCCCTTGTAATTATTGCTCTTAAAGATTTTTTTTTCTTGCCTTCTAAAGAAACAGGTAAAAAGTCGTCCCCTCTCCCCGAATTAATTTCTTTAAAAATTCTGAAGACCTTGAAAACATTCTAGCTGAGTCATTCAATTCTTACACTAAATGCTTTGTATCAAACATCAAAATTTGATGGTAAATAAGGCTATGTTGAATTTGATCACCAACAAATGATAAGGAGCTAATATTAGGTGCAAGAAAATGAAAAATAAATTATTTTATTAGGGAATAAACAAAAAACCTTCCAAATATATTTAAAATTCCCAGTTTCTTCACATACGAGTAGAAATAAGTATCCCGATATGAAATTATTTCTTATGTATTGTTTATTGGTAATGGAAAAATTAAATTGTCTGTTTCCAACGCACAGCGTATACAACACAAATATGAATAAAATTTATTCTGCATATTAATTGATTCTTATAGTATAATATTGTAAATTACACTTACTATTTTTGATTTTATGAAGATATGGAGATGAATTCAATCTGCGGAATTTTTCAATGGCGTTATGCGAAAGATCAAGAAATGCTGGGTAAAATGTGTAACTGTATAGTGATTAGCAGTAATTTACAACATTACGTACATCATGAATGTGCAGAATAATTTTTATCCAGATATTATTTCGGTTATTTCTAAGTAATAATTAAACTTTTCAATACCTCCTCGTACTTAATACGTAAAGAAACTAAATACTTAAAAATAAACATCGTGTATCACAATTTCTTAGACTTCAATCATAAGTTTTCTTTAGAGGCATTATTCATGTTAGACTCGATAAATCATTAAAAAAAGGAAAATTTTAAAACTGTATTGGACATGTGCTTGTTATTTTCTTCGACCGAATTTCAAAAGTTTTAAAATTTCCGTTATTTTGTCGCGCTATTTGAGTAAGGACACCATGACCTCCCCTTCCCCTTTTATTTAACAAATATCGAGCTGGATCATTTGTATAGAAAGCGTGATGGAGGTAGGAGAGAAATAGAAAGTATTTTAAAATATCAAACATCGAAAAGGAACTTGTATTACGAATAGGAAAATGGGGGGGGGGGGGATAGCTGAAATAAATATTTTTTGGGAGAGCATAATGAAAAGAATTCTTTTATGCCTGTCTGATCCTCAACTAAATACAATGAAGTAAAAAGCAGAATTCCAATACATGATAACATCCTAACTATGTCCTTAACTAGAAATGGTAAGATAGGATTTTTTTTTATCTTGGACTTTGTGCTGCACAGATATTACCTTTGGAAAAATTAATGAATGTTCCAGTTGGGGTTAATATCAAATCGCACAGAGAGAAATAGTTGAAATTAGTCATCATATCAGATCTGGAACACACATACATACATACTCGAAAATTTCGCCAATGTTAATAACTATCCTGGGGAACGAGACTACCAGAAAACATTAAAATTGGATTCATAAATTATCATAAGTTAAGATTTTCATAGATAAACTCAAATATTATTCCAATATTTTAGTTTTGCATCAATCACGATTTTGCCAACAACCCGCAACTTGCTAATTTGCTGAATACAATCCACAGTATTTTATAAACATTAAAGAGTAGACAACACTCAGCATTATCGGTAGTTAGAGACGACGATTTCGTGATATTAATACAGAATTATTCCTCAGTATTAAAATATATTACACACAAAGTAATGATACGCAAGAATTTTTATATCAAAAATTTGAAAATTTGTTAATCTCCTTTCAAATCGTATTCGAAAAGCGGACATTATTCCTAATGGAAACGTTTTAAAAAACCATGGAGACAATATTCACCCATTTATGTAACATTTTGGATCTTGGGGCACATGCTGCATCCCCAACCATGAAAAAACAAGTACTAAATGTAATAATAAAAAAAAAAAGGCTGGTAACCTAATTCCTGATATGTTTTTAATAAAGACGCATCTTATAGCAAAGAAAAAAATGGAAGAAACAGCCTTATTTTTCCATAGATTCTATACTTTTAAACGTCTGAAGATTAAGAGATTCGCATTCTTTTCTTTTTTTATGTCATCTCGAGGGAAGAATAGCTGTCACAATATGTAAAAATTTTTTCTTTGTCATTTCATTTATGAACTTTTGCTGTGAAACTGTAGAGCAAGAGTGTCAGACTCATAGGCCAACCTAACAACATTTAAGTTTCAAGTGGGCCCAAGCCCGTTCTATGTAGCAAATTCCTCGCACGCAAGCGGCAAAATTTAGGGTCGGTATAATGTAATGTGGAAATTACCTGGGCAACAACAAATACACATTATGCAACGATTTTTTGTTATCCGATATAGCAAACATTTTACTATCACTTTTATTATAAAAACTTTCCTATAAATTTGCTTTTAATGAATAGTATTACATGTTGAAACTAGAGAGAATAGAAGGCGCTATTCTCCAAGCGAGACTAGATTCAAAAGATATGGTGAAGACTTTCTCGAAGAATGACGTCTTTTAGTTTTGTATTAAAATTTAATAACGAAAATACTATTCTGTGGTACACCATGCGAATTATTTTGTGACACCATAAAAATAAAACAAAATGAATGTTGTTCAACAAGTCTATTCTATGAATTTTTTTATTATTTCTATTTAATCAAGAACCGATTAAATAAAAGAGCCGCTTGTCTTTAAGTATAATCAAAATTTTTTACTGCTTAATTGCGAATTTTCGTGCAGATATTATATTCTATTGCTACCTTATTGTTTACTTCCTTATTTTGGTTTTTATTGTTTGTTTTGAATATACTTAAGATAGACTCATAGTAGAATATTATTGTCAAAGAATTTTTGGAGAGAACAGTAGTTAATAAACAAATTTTCAGAGCATTCTTGCAGAAGATGAAACATTTTGATATTAATTGAATTTAAAGAATCTGTGAAAGGGATAATAGTCTTTTTTGCTCTATATCCCACTTAACACCAAACGACCAATTGTTTGTTTTGTTGTATTGCAAATACCCCTTATTTATTTTGCTCAACATCAATAAATAAATTTTTGTGCTCTTATTATGTGTATTTTAAAATTATATAAGAGTGCACACACACACAAAAATCTGCAGGTGATCGACCCCTCACTCCAGGAACAGGCATGTGTGAATCGCAAAAAAGAGGCGAAATTTATAAATGGTTTCTTAGGGAAGAAAAAAAGAAAACTTATTTCGCAAAAAACAAGACAAGAATCATTTAAATGTTTCTTTTCCTAACACTTGACATTTTTTCTCAGCTACATTCTTTTTTACTTCGAGAGAAACTTTATTTGCAGTGATTATTGTCAAAACTGATCAAAGGTGATTGTCAGAAATTCCACATCTCTGACTGGAGACACTTATTTCCTCTTTTGAGTGAAAATAACTGCTCATACACTGATAACTACTTCTTAAACAGAAATTATCCCACATGCAAGTTTTCGAGTGTTTTGAAATATCGCAGGTAAATATTTGTAAAATTCTGGTGCACCATCTTTGTCTTTAATTGAAAATCTTTGAATTTTGTCTTTAATTGAAAATCATTCTGTATCAGAATCCATTTGCATCTCATTAGGTACTGATTCTATATCTATTGAATAAATTGAAGAGAACAAGGAAAACTTATTTTCCAATAATTTAAAATCTGTAAATTTTGCTTCAAATCCATGTCTAATACTTAATAATTTTTCTGCGTATTTTTTATACAATGCGGTTTTAGCTAAAGTTATCTTGTTCTTTTTATATGCCGAACAGTAAGTTAAATCTTAATTTTCAACTGCTTTTCCTTTAAAACTAACTTGCATTTAAATGTTTTATCTTGATCTCAATTGTTTGATACGATCCTATCCTTTGCTAGCGTACATTTAAATTATATATATGTTGTTTCGTTATATCCAAAAACAGGATTGTATTGTGAATAGATCGGAATAATCAGTGTTACGTTTACTTACGAATGCAAAGAACTACCGCTGATTTAAACCTTAAGATTTTTGAAATAAATGATTTTTTTGATAGGTGTAACACGTGTTTTATGTTCATTACCTTCGCACATAATACTTATTAATGAATCTTGGATCCAAACATCATAAATTTCGCTTTTTTTTCTGCGGTAATGCAACGAAACCACTGTTTTTCCCGATCATCGAAGTTCCATCTATAACTACAGGGTGGCAGTGTAGATATGTTTTTGCAGAAGATCGAAAACATAGTTAAGAACATTTTGTTCTGTGAAAGTGTTATGCATCGGTACAAAATCGAACAATTTCTCGAAAATGTTGAAATTCTTCTCGCATGCACATAAAAACACCAGCTAGTTGAACTGCACAAAAAGTAGCGTCGTCACCACGTTCGTCACAGGCAATGGAAAAACATGATTTTGCTTTTATATAATACCTGAAACTGTCGGCCAAAGCAGTAATTGCATTTCGAGATAAAGGGATTTCATGAAAAGTTTTCTCATTTCTTCAGGACGAACAATTTCTGAAGCTTTAATTAGACATTCCTTTATAAATTCTTCTGTAAAGGGTTTCGAGTGCTTACCTAGCAACTCTGACAAGACGCAGCTTGCAAGCATCGCTGCTTCACTTTCTTGTGTTATTTTAGAAAACATACGCTGTCGTTTTTTTCAGTCCCAACCTGAGTTCTATCAATTTTTCTTGTCTCATTAATCCCTCTTAATTGTCATGTATTGATTTATGTTATATATAAGGATGACTAATGTGTTATACAATTTTGGTACTTTATTAGCATCATAACATATCAAGCAAATTATTCTATTAATTATTTTACAGTAAAAAAAAAAAAAAAAATTCTCCACTTCCCCACTTTTCTTGAAAATTTCGATGCTGCATTTTTTCGTCATTTGTGCTTGATAGAAACATGCTGTATAAGAAGAGATAAAAAAATTAATAATTATTAAGCTTTTTCTCCATTTGGATTTATAGTAACTATTTAAGATTTTCTTAACTTTTTCTCTTTCTTAGCTCGCTTTAGTTTTTTCGCATTCCTAAATCATTCCCAAAAATATAGTCATAAATTAATTACAAAAAAATTATCCCATTTAACTTACCTCAATCTGATAAAATTTAAACCCACAAATAGTTTCTTTGTGGAACAATAAATCACTTTTTCATGTAAAATTATTCTCCCCTAAGCTATCGTCCTTGAAAAAGTTCTTTAAGTTTGGGCCCGTGGCCGCTTAGTGATCCTTGTCACGGACTCGCGGTCGGCATTGTTTTTGTCGAGTGGCCATGTAGCGTTACATCTGGTCGAGATCCTATGTGCTCTCATTGACGTGGTGTTAAGGTTTGGAGAGGGAGATGCCAGTCCAGATGCCAACCTCGTCACTCGACTGAGGTTCAAAATTTCGAAGTCCGTCGCCAACAGCGCTCGTGTTGCTTCGAAGAGCGATATTAATTAACAATCACAATAAGGTTGGGTATTCCTTATGGATAATACGAAATTTATTATTCTCGGAAAATTCATCATATTTCCCCTGTTTTTCTTTTCTAGAGACAAAATATGCATTTGAAATAAATAATTTTTAATTTTTAAAATTTTGTAATAGTTTTGTGTGAAAAGGTCGAAGAAGGGACATATAAGTTTCATGGTAGTCAAAAATCCTGCTAAACGCAACAAACCTATTATGGATGGGGAGTTTGTTAAGCAGTAGAGTGTCCAAGAGTACTGTGTCTTGATATTAGAAGTAAATTTGAAAGCATCTCGTTGTACACAGGACTATAATGTGGCTCATTGACTCAATTAGCGATGAACTTGCAGAACAGCTGACGAATGTGAGCGAAGATTTTGTTTGGTTTTCTTTGCACTGGATGAGAGCACAGATAACGAAGACACTGGACAATTAGGCAACTGTATCCATGGAATGAATGAAAATTTCGTCATCAGAGAATAAATATTTGTCTTAGAATCAATTTAAATAGAACCAGTGGTCAGGACATGCTTGAGTATGCTGTGAATTGTGTAGAGAGAAGTGTCTTATCCTGGAACAAAAAAGCAAATATTACAACAGATGGGGCTAGAGCTTTAAGTGAAACAAATGGGGCATGGTCTAGCTTTTAAAAAACTTGTTACAAGCACAAGACACAGGCAATGATATCTTGTTTTTTTCATTGAATTTTGCATCAGAAGAACTTTTGTAAAACTGAACTGGACATAAAGCACATAGTAGATCTTATTGTTTGTGTAGTGGAAACAATCGAAGAAAGGGCACTCCCTCCATTGACTATTCATATATTTTCTTGAGAATGTGGATACAGAGTAGGAAAACGCAATTTACCACTACAATGTTTGATGGTTGAGAGTGAGCAAAGTGATAAAAAGAGTCGGTGTATATCTGAATGAAATCCTCTTGGACACGAAAGATGTATCTCATACTTTTATTACAAAAATAGGATTTGAGAAGTGGATATGTGAGAGGATGTTTGCAGCTGATGTATTTGAGAAATCGAATAAACTGAATATGACATTGCAAGGAAAGGGGTTGTTTGCACTTGAAATGTAAAATCATTTAGAGCAAAACTAGGTCTCTTTGCAAGGCAAGCGGGTTAGGATAATTTTTGTCATTTCTCTTTACGAGAAAAACGGAAAGTGTCCGAAAGTATTTCTTTCTTAAGAGTAGAGACCATCTGCAGATATTAGAGGACTCGACCGCAAGATTTCAGGACTTTAAGAAAATTTTTAGATTCAATTAGCTGTCTTAAGAAAATTGAGTTTAAATTCAATTTGATCATAACGACACAGCACCTCAGGAGCTGAAATTTGAACTTATTGACAAGCAGTCAAATCACACTGCGAAATAAACCTTTAATGTTGTAACAGTAGTTGACTTTTACAAATTTTTGTCTCATGGAAAGCTTACATGTACGAAGGAATATTCCCGGAAAATGCTCTTTATATTTGGGTCTACAGATACACACGAGAAAAGTTTTTCTTACTTGAAGATCAACAAGAGTAAATATAAAGGCAGATATAGACATTAACTTGCAGGCTGTGATGAGAATCTCAACAAGCAATCTCACTTTTTTTGAAAAAAAAGTAGTAAAGTGTGCTAAGGTATATTTGTCTCATCAAACCGATTCAAAAATTAAATGTACTTCTAGGTATAAGTGATATGAAATCAGTACAATAATTAAATTGAATAAAACTGCATTATTTTATTTAATGCATGCTTACTGATTTTTATGGTTCGATTCATACCTTTTCTGATATACAAAGTTAAGTAATGAATGCAATCATTTTGAAAGGTGCAACCCTTTGCTAACTTAATGCTTCCACAAAATGGGATACGAATCAAAACAATTGCACGACCCTGATATAGACTAATAGCTTCAACTTCGGTATTTATTGGAAGAGTTTTTTTGCCGGGTGTATCTCTTATTTTTTGTGTGTCTATAGAACGAAAACTTCACCCTTATTGCAACTGATTTTTACCCGTTAAAGATAGCAAAATAATAATATATCTCATAAACAAAGCTATCATAAATGCTAAACTGGAATTTTTTTTTGCGGGAATAAGCTTGGATATGAAGGGTTTTCACGATCCGGTTAAGTAGAAGACATTTTATATAAGTGTCTTCAAATTGGAGTCATAGGAAAAATGGGCTTATGAATCCATATATTTCTCACATCAAGATCCCTACAGATTCGAAGGTGTGATGCCTCTCATCGAAGAAAATAGTTCTAAAATAAAGCAGTGTGCTTCCCCAAATTATATAATTTATATGCATGACCTTTTCGAAGTATTGGATACAAAAGTAGGGTGCTCAGCACATAGGCCATAATCCTTATTTACTGATCTCATCAGTTCCTAGGTATTATCAGTAAGAAATTGAAAATACTTGGGAAAAAAAATAACAACACAGCGGTGTTATTATGGGAAACTTACATTGAACTCTGATAAAAGTACTATAGTGCAACTTTCAAATAAAAGAATGCAAACATTTCATAATATTGTATTGGCTGGATTCTCACTCCTATGGCGATTCTCCATTATAAATATTTGGAAATAATATTATAATATAACCCTTCATATATATATATATATATATATATATATATTAAATATTAAAAAATGCTCCACGAAATATATTTTTTTCTTAACGGAAACAAAATATAGTTATAGTGAATCAAAAGAGAAATAAAGCTTTGAGAAAAATTAATGGCCTTAAAGGTATAGTATATGAGCATTATGATCTGAGAGATGAAGATTTAATTAAATTAACCAGTAACATTACATTTAAGTACTTTTTACTACACCTGTCATATCATATATTTTGGGAGGATAATAGGCTCAAACTTTTCTATATAATACTGATTATAGCTCTCAGAATCACGTTGTGTCTTCCACAATGGATTTCAAACATTGTATTGTTAAAATTGGTTAAACAGGATATTCTCTCAGAGAAAGTAAGACGGTTGGAGAATAAATTTTTTATCCATCGAATATCAAAAGGTAACTATTCTCTTATACATCTTAATTACCCTGGTATAATAAATCTAAGTATACTGGAAGTAGTCAAAGCAAGAAGACAAAAACAATATCTCGAATATTTTTTATACATTGAATGTTAACGTGGGACAAATTGTGTCAATCCCTTGACTGATGTATTTCACAGAGCTTCCAAGTGAGATTTATTCCGATGAATTTGGATTTCATGACAAAAAAAAATTATCAATTTTTGTTATAAGATGACTATTTGATAATATAGTTAAATATTTTGGTATTTATTTTTCACAATAGTTCTCTACGGATGCTTCAAAAAACTAAAATATAATATCTATAGCAGGTATCACGAAAAATGCTTCTTTAGCCTACAAAGTAAATCACATTAATTCTACCTTTATAGCAGAAGTACTATCCATATGACAAACAGAGGATCTAACTGAATTATTCAAAAATCTTAAAAATCTGTCCGATAGCTACTTTATGTTATCTGTACTTAAGATACAGTATCTTGCTTATGTATTAAAGAGTACCAGCAAGATACTTAAAAATTATAAGTATATAAGAATTCTCTATATTCCCGTAATAGAAATAATTTCCCCCATAAATGATTTAACCATACTTTACCAAATAATTTGAAATTTTCTCTTAGTCTAAATAGTCTTTTCTATACTAATTACTTTTAGGCAAGCGCAAAGTTAAGTCTTTCTTTAAGAAAACGTTCACTTGAAATTTAAGACCCGAATGGGGGTTAAGATCTCCTCCGAAATCTTCATACATCATCCTCTAATCTAGATTAGTTGTATTTATTTGAATATATATCCGAAACAACGAAAAATAATGAAGGCTTGGGTGTAATAAATTTTTTCTCCTATTTTCTTAAAAAACATTTCTTAAAGATCTGAAAACTCGCAAGCGAATGATTAAAACAGATGTAATTTTTTAAGAAAACAGGATTCGGAGAAAAATTTAATTTGGCTGAAACTTTTTTTTGATGTTTCGAATGCATTGAGCTAAATACGAATTAGTCTAGGTTTGAGGATGTGAGAAGAAATATATTCCGTAAACTTCATAATATGTTCTCGGATTCAAAATTGTTGGTAGGTGACCTTAAGAGAGGGCCTACTGAAATTTAAATTGTGGATATATGTGCGTGGTTTAGCGTTTGGTTTGCCATTGTTGAAACCTTATACATTCTCTCGTTTTACAAATATGAAATTAGTTTCTCTTGAATGCATATCTCAAAAGAAGTTACTTCTTCTATTTCAGTAGATTCAATAGAAAGTTATTTCAATGTGAGAGAAGCTAAAAATATATAACAAACTGATACATTTAATACTGTTAATATTATATATAATTCAGACTGATCATTGTAATGAAAACGAGCCATAACAAATAGAACAACATGATATCACTCCCAAGGATTAACTTCCGTAGTTTATAAATTAAAACTCAGCTCTGTGATTGTATTTAATTCACCCAGGAAATATACAAATGCCCACTTCCGTATTTCAAATTATGTGTATACCGAAATGACCTGGGAGTAGGAACGTTGTGTCAGTCTGACTCAGGGTATCTATGAAGAGATCTAATAACTGAGCTACATTAACTCTTTATTTACCTACCTGTTTGTCTTCAAGTTGAACAGCTGATATGCATTAGTTTCAATTTATTACAGAAATGCAATGTTTTATTTCTCCTTAGAATGGTGGGTGGGTCAATCAGATTAACGTCTGCGTTAGCGTGACAAATTTGCTACATGGCTAAATCATTCAAAAAAAAAAAAAAAAAAATTGATCCGAAAGACATCGAATTGATACATGAGCTGTTAAATAAAGAGAATGAATGTTTGTTAGTGATGATAATGCCAGAAATCCGTCATTTTTTTCTTAGCTCAACAGTATACACAACGCAGATTTTTTTAATACTGATACGACAATGCTGAACAGGAGTATCAAGAAACTGGTTCATAACCTTTGTTATGTTAATAAAAAATGTTAACTGAAGAAAACTAAATGATTCGAAACATCAAAATATTACATATAGGTAAACTAATACGACTGCCAGCACAAAAATTAACAAAATACAAGTGTCCAAAAATGATCAACATTCTACTACCCCCTGAAAAAAAAAAAAGATGGCCGATGCGTAATTGACTGCAAGGACAATAAGTCGGAGTATTTGCTATGAGAAGTACTTCTACTATGTTTGTTTAAACCGTTCAAAAATATTTTGTTAATATTCTGGTGATTAAAATATTGTTACGTTTTCCAATTTTTTAATGTCAGACAATTTTCTTAAAAATATAATAATTGTGTGTACAATAATTATATTTATATTAAACTAGAGGTTTAAGGACATACTTTATCCAACAATAAAAATAATTATATAATTAAGGGCTGCTTTAAATAGTACTTAATGATTAACGGATCGATATATATATATATATATATATATATATATAATACAATGTTCCTCTCTCTACTAATGTCAGAAGTTTTTACATTCCCACCTCCAGGTACATAGACAGGCTCCAAACGGTGGTAACGACCCAATCGGAGCGAAACAAACTTAACTGTGAAATTTTCAATCCTTTGCATTTTTTCCACCATTCAGAGATATCGATATGGAGTACTTTGATGATGAACTAATAAATACAGGGGATAGTTTTATTAAGAACCCTAGGTATAACAAACATCTAGTGCCGGAGCGGAGTCCACTTCCAGACAGCCCCTTAATTGAAGCGAACAGCCCGGAGGTATAAGATTTCTCACCTACTCAGGGGAGAGGAACTTTCTAACTCACATGCCCCTGAATAAGGCGAACACACCCACTAGAGGCTTTTAGATTCTAGTCGCCCAAGGCAGTGGGTCTATTTTTTTTTTTTTTTTACGGCGGAAGACGACAAAAAGTTTGGTGCCACACAAAATAAATTTTAACTGTGAGACATTGACTATAGCTCATGAACAACAAAGACAACAAAAAAAAAAAAAAAAAAATCTTAAAATATATTGTTAACATATTTAAGTAATTTAGACTTAATTCATGATTTTTTTTTATTATAAAGGTTGTACTATATGGAACTAAGTTGGCATAGTTTTATACTGTTATATGACTCTTTATATGTAACATTTCATTATAAATTTCATAAGAACAAAGATAGATAGAAATTATGAAATTAACGTAATGGTGTGAATTTTAAAAATTAATCTATTAACGCATAGTTCAATTAAAGTACAGTGATTATAGAAAATATTCGTGTAGGAGCACTTTGGCGAAGTAAACTATGATTCTAGAATGTTAGTTAGACTAAAATTATATATAATTCAAAAGATAACATTTAATAAAACACTGTTTTACAAATATGAATGTTGCATTAAATACTGAATAAATATTGAATTGCTTTTCAAATATAACGAAAACTAATGCCTAGTGATTTTGAGATGAGTAAAAAGTATTTACACTAACACAAAAGAATTTTTGTTTTGTTTTGTTATTAGATCGATAGGTTTTTTTGACAATAATTTCACTCATATTGAAACGTATATACGATGATATAGAGGAATTTAAATCTGATAGACAACTCAGAATTTTCGATAGAGTCTCAAGTCTAAAGAAACCTGCTGTACTGAATGAAAATTGAGTATAAAGCTTCGTGAAGGCGGTAAAAAATATCAAAAAATTTCATTATTAGTTAGCTGACCTTGTTCTACACTGCAGTCTATTATTCAGAGACTTACGCCTCCTAAAATACAACGTAACGTTCCTCCACCAACATGACTGTCTCAACCCACCTTTGTCGACAGGCATTTTCTCGTTCG
Organism: Nephila pilipes; assembly: GCA_019974015.1. Classification (NCBI taxonomy): domain Eukaryota; kingdom Metazoa; phylum Arthropoda; class Arachnida; order Araneae; family Nephilidae; genus Nephila; species Nephila pilipes. The sequence goes on from BMAW01091430.1 coordinate 141,459, forward strand.
TTTGTTGAAGAAAAATCCGAATAAAAAAGTGCTTTAAACATACAGCAGAATTGAGAAACAGAGGTACAGACACACATGTAGGCAACAAGGTTTCCACGACCATGTTTTGTGAAGAAAAAGATTTCTTTGTGAATTTAAAAATCGGGAGTTACGATTATCCTTCACTATAAAATACGTAAACGAAAGCCCAGAGTTTTGGAACAAAGTTATTTTTTCTGACGAAATTAAGTTTAACACTTTTAAATCGGACAGTAAGCTAATGGTGTAGAGAGAACGAAATATAGAAATACATCAAGGAGTTTAATTCCAATGATGAAACATGGCAGTGGGAGTATGCTTGTTGGGGTTGTATGAGTGCCTCGGAGTCTGTAAATCAGTCTTAATTAACAAAGTCATGAATCGCCAAATTTATATAGACATTTTAAAAAGTAATTTACGGTCTAATGTGACAAAAACAACAACAACAAAAAAAAAAAAAAAAAAAAACCCGTCTTCACGGTGATTACGCTTTCATGCATGATAAGGATACCAAGAATTCAGCTTTAAATTGTCTTTGGAACTTATATAACACTACTAAATGTGTGAAATTTTCCTCTGATCCATCAAAGATAAATCCAATTAAATATATTTCTGGGAAATTCTTGATCAGAATGTCGGAGCTAAGTTGATTTTCGATAAACATGACTTGATACACGCTTTTAAACGAGCTTTGGACTATATTTCTAGTCCGGTGATATATAAAAAAAAAAGGCTCAGAGCAATTATTCAATCTGAAGGATACCCTACAAGAAGTGTCAATTGTAAAAATGCTAGTTTAAACATTTGAGATTATGTGCATTGTACAAATACTTTACGCCGCAAGATTATGCATTATTTATATTTTTCTAATTTATTATTTTATCCGCAATTTTTTCTTGTAAATTGTGCATTCAAATAGTAATATTTTTTGTTTTGTTTGGTTTGGTTTTATTAACGTCATACTAGAAGCAACACGAAGGATACTGGCGACGGACCTCATAATTTTGAATCTCGTTCAAGTGATGGAATGACACCTGATGAGATAGTAGTATCTAATGATTTAATGTGTAATTTAGCTATGCTTTCTGTGACAGTGAAGCTCCTTTAATTTATTACTATCAATATATGAATACTTTCTACACTCACTGTAGTTGCAATTCTTAGAGAATTCTCAAGGTGTTCATACGATATCCTGATTCCAATTTTATTCTTAGAATGCGCCACTCTTGAAAATAGTTACTCACAAATTTACGTCTTCCGAACAATGAAGGCATAAATAACCAATGATTGTGGAATGATGAATATATTGTCACGCGCGCGAAGCTAGCAAGCACTGGGGCGCAGAGATAAAACACTTACCTGCAGGATGAGAGTTCCAGGGTTAAAAAACCCTCTACTGACGACATTAAAAGCCACGTTAAAGTATTGTTTAATTGCTTTCTTTTATAACTTATAAAACTTTCCAAAATATTCTTTGCGTTATCAGAGCAGTGTTTTGGATATTCTAATGCAATACATAAACCCATGGATTTTCAATCTGAGAGAGTTCTCAGTTATATGTAGCTACTCTTATTTTATTAACTCACTCACTCACGAAATGTGAAAAAAGCAAAGAAAAAAAATCAATCTATGAATTAATATACTTAATTCTTGTTTAAAATTCTATAGGAAAAAATTTGTTTGTTCAGCTTGGTCCCATTAAGGGAAATTTGAGGAGTCTCATGTGAGGCTTGTAATTTTAAAAGGTTGCAAATATGCCTGTTCAGAAAAATTAAAGAAAATAGACAGGCGACTAGTTTAAGCTAATTTTTACATTTATTTAATGTTCTAAAGCATATTTTAGCAATTATTACTTAACACAAGGAAATTACGGATATATCAGAAAAACTATTTTGAGTGAAAAGCCCGGAAGCACTCAGGATACATTGATTCCTTGCATCGAGCACATATGTATCTAGTTTTCCTGATTCCGCCGGATAAGTGGCACTTGGCAGAATATTTCCACTTAGTTTTAGCTGGATAAGGCTCACCACCATCTCTTCTCAATTGAGCAGGAGCAGGCACTTTTAAGCGTTTCCTTGTTGGTGGATCTAGCATTGTACTTGGTCTGCCTTTCTTTTTGCTCTGAGTCGAACTACCTTTATAAATAAGGAAATCTCAATGGATGGTTTAAGTTCTAATGAATCCATGGATTCATTTTTAGGATTCAATTTCCATAAATTCAATTTATGACACAAACATTTAGCTTATAGTGAAAAATTTAGAAATACCTCCTCTTATGTCGTAGCTTATGTCTATACAGACCGAATAATGAATCCATGAGATTTACTCAATCTATATTTTTATTAAATATTTTGATGGAAGCAGATCTTGGAATATCGATAATACGTTTTTCTGGCATACTCCAACGTTTCACCCATCCCATAGGTTTCAATTTATTTGTAGCTTCTTGTAACCTAATTGTAAGTATTGTTCGCGTTGAAAACATTTTCTATTCAACAAGTTTGATCAAAAGAGAAATTGTGAATAAATTGTCGAAAAATACTTTGTGTGTGTGATTTTTATGCATTATACATTTACAAAGTCTCAATACAATTAATAATGCATAAAATTGATTCAAATTTTTTACAAAATTCCTAAGATTCAGCATTTGCACTTGATAAATTTCAAAGGCATAAAAGAGACAGACATTCCAGCTAACACCTAGGATTTTATCCCCCATGGATGCGTTTTACTTCTTATGTATTGTTTGTGTGGGGCTTACCTTTTATGTATTGTTCCTTTGAAAGGAATCATCATTTCATCGAATGACAAATACTTTTCCGGGTCGCAGCTGTCAGCAAACACTATGGAAAAGTGGTCTAATATTGGTCTGATTTAAAACCGCTTATTTTTATTGTCATGTGATGCATTACTTGGAACAATTTGAAGGTAGTTCCTTGTTTCAAAGAAGCGACTTTGCGTCACATAATCAGTAATTTTACTTAGTCTAGTGACATGTTTTGGTGTCCGGGAAAGTTTTAATCTGGAATACTGAAGGTATGTCATAACAAAACGTATTCCTAAAAATACCTTCAGTTCATGAAGAGTAAGGGAAAATGTTTCCTGGTATAGCATTTCCACTTTTGTCAATTTTCTACAATATAAATAATTTTTAACAAAGTTAGCTTCCTATTTATTCATTTTAAATTAAAATGATAATACAACACTATTTGTTAATGAATTTTACTAAAACTTATTTAGATTTAATTTTTAATGAAGTTGCCTTCTTTAACCAAGTGTTTAAGCCTCGTATGAGGCATTGTGGTTTCCAATAGATATGAAGTTTATTTTTAGAGGTAGACAATTTTAATGGGATTATATGACACATGCATGTCTTACTACAGGGAAAAAAATTTACTAACCTCATTTGGAAGTATATTAAAGTTACCAACAAACGATGTTAATTCTGCATTAATGTCTCTCACAAAATCAAGAATTCAATTTTTTGAGACTGAAGCTGCCCTTTGTGATGGTATACTAAAACAATCTGAGGTCCCATTTCAGGTTTAAATGGGTAAGAGGTGTTCTTCAAGAGAAAAAAATTGAAAGGAAAATTATTTTAAGTCGCTGTTTATTTGAATTATTAAAGGAACCTCATATGAGATTCAGATGTGCGAGATGGTTAATAAATCACGTTATTCAGATATCTGTACGCGTTCCATTCAACCTGCTCAACATCTATATGACAATATGTCTGTGGGCAAATATGATATATTAAAGTCCAATAATGAGATTTAATAAAATTTCTCTTTAAGCTAAATGATTCAGCTTGCATGAACATTGGAATTCATTCATGCATTCCATTTGGAAATTGGCTGGTAGCATATCTATATCAACTGTAAATGGAGTCTCAAAAACAACCATTTTGTTTTTGTTTTTGAAAATTGGAAAACCTATTTTCAAATTTTTCTATCAAATGACAAAGTAGTCATGTATATTTCTTCGAAGTTTTAGGATTATGCTCAGCCAATTGGGTGAAATGCAAAACATTGTTTGTATTTACTTGGATTTGTCATAAATGGGCAGTCAAATCTACCAAAAACGTTAAATCTCAAAGCCAATTGGCAACATCAAGTTCTGGTACACATTTTGTTTTCGATACCATGCACGATTTAATTTCATTAACAACGCCACTATAAAATCTTTTTAACATTTCGCCTCGACTAAACTGCCTCATTTCTGTGAAGATTATGATTTGGCATACTCATCATCTTTGCATTTAAGAAATTCCTGAAATTGGAGATGAATCCCCGGGTCCTTATAAAATCCATAGATTTGCATAACATAACCCATCTTTAAAGTTTTTCGCATAAATGTTGTTGGCGCATTATTAAGGTGAAAATTTTTTTACAATTAAAAGGGGGACGAAAATATTTAAGAAAAAGGTACAGCGTAAATAAATGAAACATTTTTTTAATTCAATCAAAAATACACTACTTATGCTTACATCCCCTTTAGTTATTTAATTAAACGAGTATTTTTTCCATTAAATGAATATTTTTTGTCAATATATCACTTTCTAACAATATATTGGAAATTTCGGAGCAAGAAATATCCTTAATATTGAATTTTACGTTAAGTGCCACAGCTCTAGAGTATCAACATTCAATCTTGATTTCTTACTTGTCTAAAAATCATTACCAATTGAAAAAACTCTTTCAGCTGCTGCATTAAATGCAGGGCAGCACAACGCAAATTTAACAAGAATAAATAAATTTTCCCATGGAATGTGTTTATTTTTGAAATGGTTAAATATTTCCAACCATTCCGTTATATGCACGGATTTGATTCTTCTAAGTTATAAAACTTGCTAACTATTATTAAAGGAATAAACTTTTCTTCAAATCGAGATTTATAATAATAAGACTAACATCTGTAGCTGAAATATTTCCCCTTTCAATCTTTTGAATCGTTTTGTGGAAAATAGATGCCTGGTTCTGTACAAAATACATTAATATCTCCGATAATTCACAATTGAAAAAAAGGTTCCAGAATTTTTGGACATTTGTCGAAATTTAAAAAATATGAATGGAGAGGCTCAAATAATTGTAAAATACGCTCAAAAGCAAGTGTTAGAGCGAGTCATCTAACTTTTGAATATCCTAAAATTTTTTGTATTCAACATTTGCGTAACAATTGCGAGTGGTACCTCTGAACAGAGAGGTTAACAGAATAATTTGAAAATATTGAAAAGGAGGACAGGAAGGAGGACGCTTTTAGAGGAAGGACAGAACCTAAAAAAGGAGGACAATTGGTCAACTTAGTATTATGCAATGGAACTTCAAACAAGATTTTCTGACTGCAGATGCATCGTCTTCTACTAATTTTACAAGCTTCGCTTTTTTACCTATCATAGCTGGAGAACTGTCCGTAATTACACCAAATATGTTGGCAAGAAACAAAGAAAATTGCTATAACGTTTTTTACCAGCTCATATAAATTTCTTGATGTTACGTTGTTTAATGATTTTATAAAAGACATTTCTTCAATTACATTATAATCACTATTAATATCTCTAACACATCGCATTTTAAGCCATATCAGAAGCTAATACATTAATATCTCCGATAATCCAATATCAATTAATTAATTAAAATAACAAGCTTTATAATTTCATTTTGTCAGATTTTACTGGTTCGTCAATTCTCTTGTCAATAGTTTGAGGAGACAAACTTATTTTACAATTGTCACATTTCTTATCGGGGGAAAATTATATATACATGCTTTTATGTGTTGCTTAACAAACTCATCGTTTGAAAATGAGTTTGATTTCATAGCAATTAAATTTGCAGCAACGCAACTAGCCATCTCAAAAGATTTTTTCTGAATTTTAGTATTGTTAAATTTTTTTTTGCTTGGTCTCAGTTTAAAATGCCTCTTTTTAGAACCGTTATTTTGTTTTTACGGCACTGTCCATAAAACGCATTGAATTTGGTGAAATACGTTTGCGTATATCTTTTTAAGTATATTCTTTGGAGATAAGTACACTGCTCAAAAGTCAGGGGAACAAGCAAAGAAGTTAAGAAAACTTTGCGAGACAGCCATGTATGAGCATAAAATAGGGTGTACATGTGTAACAAAACGCAATACTGAAAAAAAGATGCAAAAAATTGTATGTTAGCATTATTTCTTTAAAACGATGGAAAGAACATTAAAAAATGCTACAGAGCAACAATTTGGTTAAAAGTAAGTGTTCAGACCTGCCAGTTAGTTCAAAGACTTGTTGAAACTAGCTGTTGTCTGTAGTGAATTAGATGCGAACGCTGGGCACTGAATTGCACTCCTACCGATGTCATCTCTTTCCGGCATCGGAGCTGATAAATCACCAAAGTTAACAGGTTTACAGCACAAGGCTATATCATGGGTTTTTACTTTCCGTAACAATTTATATTATGTTCAAAGATACAACGAAAAAGGGGGAGGTCGTGGGAACTTTACTCAAAAGAGGCAATTCGACATAAGGACTCTTGAACTAATTTTATGGAAATAATATTGTCTTGCAATGTTTATTGATATTTCTTTCGCTTTGCACTCCTTTCTCAACACCACCGGTTGAACATTCCTTTCCTTAAGACTTCTGAGGTTAATTAGCTCCCCCCCCACTTACCCTTTGGGAGGCTTCGGAAGTTTGGATTGGTAGACATGTCGCTCACGTGTATAGAGAGGCTAGCCGCAAACGGAGTTGTAAGACCTCTGTGATAAAATTGATTTGTCGACTTTCCTTGATAAAAACTCCCTTGACTAAAACTAATTTCTATTTGTAAATAAAGATGGTTTCATAGGCTTTAACTGAAACATCACAAAAGAATATACAGAACTTTCTTTTATCAATCTCCAACTATTTCTACCGGCTTTATATTGTGTGTGAGTTTGAAATTGTAGTTAATAACCAACAGAGCCATATCTACCACCTATGGTCAATAAAACTTAGATTTCTTTCGTCAATCATTTATTTATTAAATTGTACAACTTAACCCTCCCCCCCCTTGCGTGTTATAACTTCTTGATGAAAGTTGAGCCTTGAAAACACTATTATGATAACAGTACATTGTAAATACAAAAATGATGGATTGACATATTTTATCAGAGCTCGGAAAAAAATCCGATCTTCTTTTTTAGTAAAAGAAGATTTATTTTACATTTTATTAAAATCGATATTATTAGGGATTTGTGCACATATAAATTAAAGTAAATATTTTTTAAATGTAGTTTTCATATTAATTTTCAATCTTCTAACCATTATCATCAATTACAATTAATTATTTTTTTTAATACTTCGAATTTACCCTAATTTTCAACTAATGAGAATTTTGGTGTGTTCCGATTAAATTACATTTTCCTTCTTTTTTTTGCTCACTTTACTTCGTCTCCATTCACACATTTTTAAGAAAATAAACAAAACAAAAACTTTTTATGATTTCTTAACATATTTTGTTTATTATAAAAAGCGTTTCATGAGGAATGAAAATTATTTATTAATTCTAAGACACGACATCGAAAACAATGTTATCATTATTATCATGAGAATAAAAACAGTTCGTCAGGTAATTAGAAGTTGTATAATATACAAAAGGTTTTCGGTTCGCCCTTTAGAAATGTCAGAATTCCTCATCCAGAAGATCGTAGGAGAGATGTTGCAAACTTTAAAATCAGTGGGGTGTAAACCTATGTGGTCCACTGATCTTGAAGGAAAACAAGAAATGTTGGATAATTCTCTTTACGTTTACAATATATCGAACATTCCCCTGAAGATGGCGATTTCATTGTCAACTGACAGTTTTATTTTGGCTGACCGCCGATTAATCGCAAGAAGAAGCCGTTCAACTACAATTTAATCCGACAACGTAAATAATTTTATTAGTATGTACAGCCACTGAAAAGCCATTGATTGGAATAAAATTGATTTCGCTGCAAAGATGAAAACCTGAATGGAAATTCAGCCCTACATCTGCGTCTTGGTGTGTGTGGATTGGGAGAGAAGTTAGTGGGAATGGTGAAGAACGTTCTGAGAAATGTACTCGAAAAAGCATTTTTAAATGAAGTGGAATTAGTCACCATTTTATGTAATCAGGATGCCTGATTAGTTACAGACCTCTCACTTATTTATCAGAAGGCCCTGAAGATTTAGTAGTATTCTCTCCATCAGTGTTTCTCCAGGAAATCAAAGACGTTGGAATGTCAGACTTTGAAATTATTGATTCTAAAAAGTTAGGAAAAAGATTTGCTTAAATAATGAAGATACGTCAAAAGATCTATGAAAAATATTCCGAAACAAATACTTAGGATTGTTAAAAGATTATTCAAAGATTCGTAAATATTCTTTGATTAAAGACGTAGATGGCGTAGAAATTGGTGATAATGATATAAAGAGAATTAATTAGACTAGGTTTTTTAAGACTTATCCAGGTAAATACGGAATAATTCATGAAATAAAATTTATGACACATTTTACCATTTTCATCAGATGTATCTAAGGACATGCCCATCAAATGTCAACATATCTGATTATTGTAACATTCGGCAATGAATACCTGAAGGGCAAAAAATAAATTTCCTTCAAATTCGTCCTCTTGCCATGGACGAACTTTAAGACCTTCTCTGAGTCTCGAACTATAAAACTTCTTTTAGTAAGGCAGTATTTGAATTTTTGTATTGACAATTAAAACTGAAAGGTGGGAGAATGTCCCCTACTCCTTCGTTCACTTTATTTGATTCTTTCCACAACCCACTGAATATCTTCTTGACTAATGGCAACCACTAGTAAGAGAGTGATTCGCAATCATTATTATTGCCTGTCGAACGTAAAATGTAATTGTTTATAATTTTCATTCTTGTCTTAGGTGTAGTGTATGTGTGTGTCACGTAATATTCCTTAACATGTTTTTAAGTGATGCCGTCATTATTATTTGAGTTCATTGTTTCAAATTTATTCGAGTCTTCTTATCCAGAAAGAATATCCGGATCTATTTTCATTTACTGACACTGTCCAGATCAATTTAATAGACCACAACCTTGCAAGAATGCCATAAAATATATCTCCCTCACCAAACTTGCAACTAAAAGTTTTCAGAGAGAAGGGAAAGTTAAATAGGTAAGAAAAATTCTTACCTGAATTTTACTGGGTGGGCTTCTTAAATGAAAATAGATCCGATTATATCCGAATAGATAAAACAGATCTTCCTGGTTTAAAAAAAACCTCGAATTAATTTGAGACATCGGACTCAAATAATACTGGCGACATCATTTATATTTTTTAAACATATATAAATTAAGAAATATTACGGGACACACACACACTTTTACACTACTCTTAAGACAAGAACGAAAAACACAAACAGCTACATTTTACGTTCGACAGACAATCATAATGATTTTGAATTACTCTATTACTGGTGTGTTGCCAAGAATTCAAAGATAATTCAGAGGATAGTAAGAGGATTCAGATGAAGTGAAACAATGAGCCTGAGACTTCAGGAAAGAGTGAAATACTTTTACGAAGCTTAAAAAAATGATCGCAGAAAGTTATTTCATATTATGCTAAATAATGTGCCGTAACGTTATTAAGGACAAGGAAGATGTCTTTAGACAGTAAGTATTAACTTTTTCTTTCATTTAAATGAATTATGTTGGGATTTTGCATGTTATTTTAATTTTTGAACCCCCGTGATAATAATTATAATTTTTTTGAATTCTTAGAAAAAATTATTCTAAATCATTTTGCAATACTATACTAATTTTTTATGTTATGCTCATCTGCAAAATATGTAGAATGTGATACTGCGTTTTAAAATTCTCTTTCTTTTCTACCGAAATAAATGTAAAATCTCAAACCACTCCTTGCTTTGATTTTCGTCACTATAATATTTTGAATTGCAGTTGTATAAGAAATTCGCGAAATTTCCATACAGTTGAAGTTGGACAATAGCACATATTCAGTGATTTATTCTTTAATAAGTGATGTGTGAACTACTTTAAAAAAAAAAACTACTTGTATTAGTCGTTGGTTCATAGAAACAGGGAGATCATGGAAAGGGTAGGGGTCAAAGTTGTTCCAGCAGCAATTACGGTTTCTATATCAGAGCTGCAGTTGTTCTATCCTACATTGTTGTGAATATCTCGAGTTAGATTTTACCAAAGGTTTGAAACCGGATTCAAGTCGGAACTCTGAGAATGTCACCGAAGAATTTTCAGCTCGTTCCCCCTCATTTAGGAATTCGTGGAGCAGAACGATACATGCACACATGCATTGCTTTATTAAATAGTGCCTCGTCAGATGTAATCAGAGAAGCAAACGGCAACAAACTATCTACCAGATGTCTTTTATACCACTAAATGTCTGAATTAATTTTGACCACCAGATGTCTTTTATACACAATAAATAAATTGAGAAAACATTACTTGTTGAATACCACTGAATTAATTTTGTTGACAGAAACATAGTCAGGTGCATCAGCATTTGTAAATGCAATTCTAACCTTGACAGTTCCTCCTTCTAATCGATGCTTTGAAAAATGGCACTGTTCCTTACTCAGGTCATACCAGAAAAAGTTAAATCCATCTGGCTGAACTAATTAAAATTTTTTCATCCGAAAACACCCCATCATACCCAATGTGACAGCAGCAATATTGCCAGGCAAAATTTAAACATGAATAAGAATGCCGCATAGAAAGGGAAGGTTTTATTCTTTCAACTTCTTGAGCACAAGAATAGGATTTCCATGCAGTGCATTTCTCATTGTTTGGTTGTTACTGGGAAATTACATCTCATTTTAATTTCCGAGGAAGACGTTTTTTGGTTTCAAGCGAACCTCTGAACCTTTCTCTCTTGCATTGAAGAAATTATCCTTGGCTTTCTTGTTCCTTTTTTGTGTCATATCTAACAGGGTTAGCGAAAAAAGAGGTTAATTACAGTCTTACAACTCTCACTAAATTTCTGATGCAGTGTCAGCACTTTTGTAACCAGCTTCTGTAAAAGCTGATAACTTGCTTTGTTCAGTTGTTGATAAGTGTAATTCCTTCGAGATTATTTTAAAATACAAATGAATAAAACAATTCTGCATCCACAAAACTTGAATTTGTTTCCAAATTCAATAAGTAATGTTTTCTCAATTTATTTATTCTTTCGAGTAATGACATTATACTTTTTCCCAAGCTACCATCCCTGGATTTCGAGAATTTTTACACAATGCAAAAAAATATCAGGGACTTTTACAAACATATTTTAGTTCATTATTCGATATCATTGACTAAAGCCATGAAAAATTTGAATACTTTGGTCGCTCCGAAGTTTCCCCTTGTTTGTTGATTTTTATTCTGACGTCATACTATTTTTCAGGATAGAATCCTCCTAAGTTACAAATCCTTAGCTACTGTCAATGCACGAATGTGTTTGTTGCTTTAGACTTTGTATCCCAGAATTTATGTAAACTTCCATTTTTTGTATAATGCTTTTTAAAATAAATTGTCCAGAAAGCATGAAAAAGTTTTTAGTTTTTTTTTTAATTCCCGCAATTTCTAGTAATTAAATAATAATATGTAAAAGCGCAATCCGTACTTCAATCCTACTTGGCGATTCACTGAGGTCATTTTCTTTATCACCAACAATATTTCAAGTCTTACAAATGTGTTTAAACTAAATGTAAGACACATTTTTTTAAATATAAAATATACATATGAAAGAGGGAAAAAAAAAAAAAAAAAAAAAAAAGAAAGAAAGAAAGGTGGACATATATTTTTGAGCGAACGCTCTTTTAAAATTGAAATGTTTGACAAAATTAAGAGTTTCAGTTTTTCAAAGTAAGGGGAAAAAATATTTTTTGACTCATAAAATCGAATCACCCGCACACAAACAACTTGTTAATTCTATAGAACTCATAATACTTACTATTAATTTATTTTTATGTTATGAATATTGTATCATGTAATTGCATGTATTATAATTAGAAAAAGAAATCCTTTTGTTAATGTAATTAAAATATTTCGCTTAAAAACTGGAATAATTTTCAACTTTTAGCAGTATATATTTTACGTATACTCTCCCAGATGAATCCAAAATAATCTCGCTTCCTATTCCAAACATTTCGGCTGTTTTCTGCTGCGGAAAAAACGCCTTTTTATTCGTTTCCCAACAAAGCAGCAAATTTATGAATGAGGCAACGCGTCTGGCATAGCATCCATACATTACCGAGAAATGCATCCTCTCGTAATTGGAGTCCTTCGTCCGAAATGATCCCTGTCCGTTATGATTTCTTTGCAAACAAGACGGGACAGTTTCTGCATCAATTATCTGCGCGTTGCTGACGCGGGGACAATGTATTAGTTTGTCATTGTTTGCTCTGATTCAGAGCAGAAAAAGAAGAAAAAGGAGATACTGCCGTTCCAGATATGAAGGTAAGTATTTCGGGGTTTATAAGGATTACAAGAAAGCTCCGAGGGATTTTTTCCCCTCTCCTCCCTGTGGAGATGAGTTATTGCTACTTTATACACGATCATCCATTCCGGACACGTTTGTAGTTAGTTCTGAATGTGTTTGGTTAGGAAACATTCCTTTTCCGTATGCGTAATTAAAAACGTACCTAGGATTATGGAAGCCCTGGAGATAAATAGATATTCACTATAGTAACTGATTTTTGTTGTTGGAAACGGATTACAAAGTGAATCCTTTCCTGTATGATAGAAGATTTAAACTGCTTTGTCAATTTTGCGATATTAAAAGAAATGTAAATGCCTGGAATTAGATTATGTAACGGGTAAGAGAGTGTGGTAATCTAATTTCAAATAGAATCATAGACCTGAAGTATAAATATGACGGAATAACGTTCTAATTTATGTAAAATCAACTGAACTTTTTCTTTGAATAAGAAATACTACATTTAATAGCGTTTAAATAGCGTTGTTTTTTATATTGAACGTTGTATTGCAGAGTAATAAGTAATTTAAACACTTGAGTACGTATATATTTTTTAGATAAATATAGACATTTCTGTAGATTTGTAATTCTGAAGACCCAAAGTACTTGAAGATATATAAAAAATCCTAGAATTTCTTTTCACTCTTGGGGAAAATAAAAGCGCGAGAGAGTAAAAGTTGAGATTTATGGCGCTATAGCTAATTTTTTTTATTGATTGTTAAAGTCACTCTGAGAAGCAACACGAGGAATATTGATGACGAACTTCTTGATTTCGAGTCTTGGTCAAGTTACAAGAACGACACCTATGCTGGCTCTTCCTTTTACAAACTACTACACCACGCTAATGCAAGGGCTTGGAGTCTCGACCGAATTAGCGTGCATCAACTCAACTACACGGCGGATATTTAGTGGTAGCAGTGTGACGCCCGCCCGACCCGGGCGTCATCTTGTGGCATCACTAGATTCAATTATTAAACACAACGACACAATTATTAAAGAGACACTAGCACAATCTTTAAATAGTTTATTAACATATATTTACTATGACAACAACTCGCTATGCTCTCCAGGATAATATTTCTACTAGCCTCAAATTCACCCACCAATAGTAATCTAACAGACTCTTACCACTAATCCTTCCTCGACTGCAACTCAGACTCTGGATCAACTGTTGAGAACAACAGCAAAGTGATGTCCTATAGCAATCTTTAATCTAATACTTTAATTCAATCAGCGTATCTGTAGCTACAGCCTCTCTCTTTCAACCTCTCTACTCCTTCAGCCTTTCTCGCTATTTTCAGTTCGGAGTTTATATATTTCCTAACTCACTCACTTCACTTAATTTCTAACTGCTTTACATAATAACTTTACGTATTCACGTTTCATTTTTGGTTGGGCAAAGGTTGTTTAGCAAAAGCAATAAATCTCAATTAAAAGTCCCCAAGGTTAGTGAAGAGAAACCGCGAATAGCCCAATGTCACAGCAGGACTGGAACCCACGACTGCATGAAAGTAACGCCACCTATAAGTTCTCGACTATGATCACTACAACCGCGGCACGGTGCAGGAACCAAATCTGACTACGTGGAGCGAAACAATGTGTATCTGTGATCTAGACGTTCCAAAAAACGGAAAAGAAGTAAAAATTAGCTGGCCCGCAGAGGAGTCGAAAATAGAGAAAGATAGTTAGGATAACTTGAGGGTACTTACTAAAAGCATTGAACCTCTTGGGAAAGAAAAAAATCACATGGGTACCTCGGGGTTAAGGGTTTCCGAACTTACCTAAAGAAGGTAAGCCCTTCAAGCGTGGGGGAGGGGAGAGAAGAAGGGAACCGGAAGATTTATTTCTACCTACGTCACAGATTTACATTTGTTCGAGATTGCTTAGAAACGATCTAAAAAGTCTCTAATACATCGCTTATATTGAGTTTGTTAATGTCAATTATTTTTTTATTCTCTAATTGATGAAAGTTGTTGCTGTTGTTTCTTATTCCTCTAGCCTATCCTTCGACATCTGATACCATTGATGTGGAGAAAATCTGTTACCATAGTAGAACAAGTGATGAGATGAAATCGTCAAATTCAATCACGCAACATGTAAAGGGCTGACACTCTCAGCAACATGCAAGAGCTTGGAATGAGAACATTCTTTCGGCCATTCAAGAATATATGGCAGAGCTCATCAGCGAAACGAACAGGAATAAAAGACACTAATAACTTTTGGTGATGGGAAATTCTTTCTCTGTATCAAAAAGGATAACAGGACGAGATTTCTTTGGACCGACAGATCGTGGGTTGGAATCGCCGCCATCATACAAGATGAACCAATCGCTCGCCACCGGTTGAAAAATATTCCTCCAAAATAGTGAAAACATTTTGGCGTCGAAAATCTAAGGTTCCATAGGAGCCCATTGCAGAACTTTGGGATGACCGTCTGGTCAGATCTATCTAAAAAAAAAGTGTGCTCTACCGAATGAAATAGAAAAATACCAGTTATGAAAAGATGGTATTTCCCATAATGTTTGATTTAATTTCTTCAGAGTGGATAAAATTTTCAGGTAATCGGAGCATTATCTGCTGGCAAACGTCTAACTCAGTGGTCGGTAAACCGGGGTTCGCTAGCAGCATGCGGCTATTTGACTCCTTGGCTCTGCTTTTCCACGAAATGTTTAGTGCAGGCATGGAATATTATTTATTAACTTGCCTTATAAGAGACGAGTAAACGCAAAAAACACAAGCCTACAGAAAAGAGGCACATTTTTAGAAAGCAACAGTAGCATGGATAATCGCTCACAAATATGTGTATCATTATCTCCGTCGAATTGCTGCGCGCCGGAATGTATTTTACTATTTCTAGCTAAAATACTTTTCGGCGGGCAGCAATTCGACAAACACAGCAGCACAGGTACAAAACGTTTTTTCTGAATTTATTGTTAACCATTATTCGGTCGGTAGGGCGACGACGGCGCTTGGGAGGCGCCTGCTATTCTTGCGTGAGTTGTGCAAGTACGCCCAGTCAGCACTCAGCCAGCAGTCTCACAGTCCAGTAATTAAATTATAATCCACAAATCTTTCGAGTGACGTAAAAGTACAGAAATTTTAAATTCATAAAATTATTTATTAATAGTTATATATATGGTAGTCATCTATTTAATACAGTTATATATATAGTTCCCATCTACAGATTCCACAGGTATTTATTGATCCTTTTCTTTTTACTTTTGTTATAAATTAAATGAATCTTTCTCATAAATTAAATGGTTAAGCGTCTCTTTGAGTAAACTTTGATTTTGTATTGTTTATATTTGGCTCTTTTTGATGGCGAGTTCGTCAACTAGTGGTCTAGCTGAATCTTCTGAACCTTCTCTTTTGTTTCTTCGCCGATGTATGGAGGTACCCACTGATCGTGAATGTCGTGCTATGGAGAAAGATTGGGCATTTATTAAGCGAAAAGTATACACATGAAAAACTTTTCTGTAATTACTTAATAATGGACACTTCAAACTAAAGCAAAATGATACTTCATCGCCTTAGAATCAGATCAAAATTGAAATGGTTCTTCACTGGACGTTACCTCTAGCAAATGTTCTTTTTACATATTAAATACTCAGAGATGATACATGATCGACTCACTTATAACTATCTCTTCAATTTAATCTGTGATGGCACACAGGAAATTTGATTTTTTCGGGCCATCAAAACCAGAAAAATTTAACATTTGTAAAAATATTGTATCCAGTATTATCTGTATTTTTTTTTTTAAAATAATGTTCCTAAAAAAGAACAAGGACAACAAATAAGTATATAAATGAAAATGTACTTAATTTTCTTTCAATTTATTCAAAATTAATTTTTTTAAGAAATATTTTTGACCACCAATATTAAATTTTACAGTATCTATAACTCATAAATTAACAAACATACGAACTTTACAAAAGCTGACCTCACAAAGATTATCACCATCGTGACAATAATTGCAAATTTTAAGGGTTAAGAAAAGTTAAGGGTAAAGGTTTTAAGGTTAAGAAAAAAATCATTCTAAAAGTTTTAAAATATCATACTAATTTTTTCATGTTATGCTCTTCTACAAAAAAATGTGGAAAGTGATACAACACTTTGAAATTCTCTTTATTTTTCTACCGACATAAATACAAACTTCAAACCATTCAATGCTTTGATTTTCGTCATTATAGTATTTATAAATCATCAAATATATAAACATCACAGAAACGGATCTTATAAAGATTATCACCAAAGAATATACAGAAAAGGCATAAGGACACGTACTAAAGTAAAATCTTTCGTGGTAATTAAGGAGACAACCTTTTTTTTTTTAAAAAAAAAAATTACTTGTATATGACGAGATGGTATATATTCTCAAAATTCATCTGAAGTGTCTATGGAAATTTAATTCCGAGCTCGTTTGATGCTTAACATGAAACCCTGTTTACAGCAATATTGTGTTCTATTTTTATAAACTTTTCGAGTTAGAAATCTCCATAAATTTTCTACAGAATTCAGATCAATACTCTTCATCGGTCAAAAAAGTTAATTTACAGAATTAGTTTCAAACCACAGTTTGAATTCTTAGAACTTCCATAGAAGCGTTATCCTGTTGGAAAAAAAATGTCCCCTGAAGTAATCAGTTGGGCCTCAGATAAAAAATTTTGGTTAACAAGTTAGAGAGTTACGGTGAAGTTTATTGGCGCAAGAGCCAGATGTGACTATGCTACGACAAGCAAGGTGTAACTGTGATCTAGACCTTTGAAATTTTTCTTTCACATATTTGTTAGAATTCTCACTGTGTTGATAAAGACTATTGGGGTGGTTCTATTTGTGCTGCAAAAGCTTCTTAAATCATTATTGTGACCCCATCATATTGACGTTTGGAAAAAAAAATTTCGTTTGTCTTACGTAAATTATACTAACAACGCAGCAAAAAACATCAAAAGAAAACTTTTTGTCTTCAGAAAAAATTACGGCATTCATTTTGAATCGAGGAAAACTAAGTGTTTTGCAAAATTAAGTCTTCTTTTAATTTGATTTGTAAGAAGTGACACTAACTTTACATTTATAAAATTTTATTCACAATATATTTGAGCTATTCACGTGAAACACTGATAAGTCCAAATTTCTCCTGACTTAATTTGCAGCTTAGTTTTAATGGTAAGATCTCCTTAAATATATGATTTCTGGTCTTCCAATTCATTTTTTCATTCCTTACATTCCAGATTCTTTTTGAAAATTATGAGCTTCAGTTTTACATCTTTTAATTTTTTTTCAAAGTTTCATGCGCACTCAATCCATATTCTTTAAAAGTAATATTTTTTCTTTTCCCAAAATCGAAAAAATAAATTCCTTTTGGTACCGAACAAAATTCATGAAGCAATGAGGCAAATGTTAATTTTGTTTAGAGAACCTAGTTTTTATGAATGAAATGTTCCTTTTTCACATTAAGATATTCAAATTTCACTTTAATTTTTGATGCGAAAACTGTTGTCCTTATACTCTTTTAAGTATCACACGGGCTTAAAATTCCTGAAACAAATTTATGCATATATATTTTTGGGAAATTTAATTAAATTACTTGGAAAATAGATCAATTTCATGAATACTTTAACTTAAGAAACTTGCAATATCTCTCTCTCTCATTTCCATCTAAAAGAATTCTATATTTAGTGAGTTTTAGCTTGTCTTTATACTTTTTCCTCGTGTTGTAGCTCTTTTAAGAAGTATCTTCAACAATCACTTAACCGATATTGGACTGGCTGTTTCCTAATTTTTCTCTGACTTCCCTTTCGCACAATATATACGATTCAAAGCTTTTTCGGGAAGGAATTTACGCTCTTTGTGTTTAGATCTCCATTTTTCTATCTGAATTTATAGCCGAAGATCATTGGTCAGCAAGCTTGATGATGGTAATTTTTCGGTCAAACTATACCATGTGTGACAATTAAATAACCAGACTGCGCATGCCCTAGCCGTTAGGCTTGGTGTGGAGGAGAGGGAATGGAGTGTAGTTGACCTTGATGCTTCCGGTTCTGATGGCACGTTATTCCATCCCTCTGTCTAATTAACCATTCAAGAAATAGAAAAATACACCCACTCAGAAATAACCCTCAACTACACAGACCACGAGAAATTTTAATTCTTTAATTTCTCTTAACTTACAAAAATACTGGTCCCGCAATCACACTCCTCACATAAACTAACCTCTACACACCCACCTATATATAATTAAAGAATTAACACACCTCACCATCGGCCAATCATAGCGTGCGCTCTCACTGTGACCAGACTGAACAAGCAAGCAGGAATTCATTAGACTACTGCTGCAATATCTTAAGCCTAAATTCATAAGCTTCAACCTACTACTCATTTGATTAATCTTAACCCCGCTAGTACTTTAACTAGTGATATCCTTATAATAATAATATATTCAGCATAAATTCGTAATTAATTTAAATATTCTCAAAAGCTATTGCTCTGTAATCTTAATATTTTTATATCTTAATCTTAACTTCTGGGCAAGTGTAAAACCAAAATTCAGTCTCACCTCCAACTAATAGCCAATTCACAGGGGATTAAAGCCCGAGAGGGTTAAGTTCCCCGACAAAAATAGTCGGTTCGGTTCTGTCTAATTCAGTTTACTTTTCATCATTGTTTGAGTAAAACGTTGTTGTGTCGAAGTGCCGCGTTCATGATAAGTTTAAAAATCGAGCAGCGCATTAATTTGAAATAAAAAAAAAATAACTCCAGCAGAATGTTTTAAATTGTTAGAGAAGATATTTGGAGATAATTGCATGTCACGCAGTCAAATGTTTGAGTAGGGCAAACGATTTCCTGAAGATTGGGATATTGTTGAAAATGCTGAGCATTCTCGTCGACCTGTGACATCAGGAACTGATGAAAGCATTAAAAAATTAATGAAATACTGCATAAAGATCGATATTTGAGTGTTCGAGTTATGTCAGATATTAGGAACATAGACAAAGAAACAACAAGAAAAGTTTTGATCAAGGATTTGCATTTTACGAAAGTTTGCTCAAAATTGCTGCCAAAAAAATCAAGCACCAAGACAACATGCCGGCGCACAATGCGACAATGCGCTCTCTGTGAAATAGTTTTTGGCAGACAAACGCATTACTGAACTCGAACATCCACCGTACTAGTCAAATCTCGCACCATGCGACTTCCATCTGTTTCCACAAGTGAAAAGGTCATTGAAAGGAACTCATTTTCAGTCTGGAGTAGAGGTGAAGGCAAAAGCGGCAAATTAATTGAAGTAGGTATCACCTAATGACCTGCAGCATTGCTTTCAACAGTGGAAAACTCGCTTGCAGCGATGTATTGTTAGAGAAGGGGAGTATGTTGAAGGGGACTAAAAGGCATTTGTGTAATATTTTCAATAAAGCTAATTTTTAAGACTAGTTCGGTTATTTAATAGTCACACCTCGTATGTTCGAGTCCCCTAAATAACCGTGCTGTAATGGGACTGTTGCATTTTAAATATGTCAGTGCTCATTGGCGGGGTATAAATATAAGGAGTGCTGTGCCAACTCAGGTGTCGTCAATTGTTAATAGTTCAAAAAGACGAAGTCAGTCGTCTAAGGTCTGGAATTACTTCTAAGGCGATGTTAACAAACAACCAATTAACTCCTTTTTCTAAATAAATTCAACATGAAAAAATATTAAATATATGTAAATATAAATGTAAAAGATTCTTCGGGCGCATTAAGAATTTTTGTATTGCAATGAAAACGACGTTTATCAAAATGCAATATGGTTTGAACTTTGTAGCACGACTTTCTGTCCATTTTGATTTTAAACAGTAATTAAAGTAACGCTTCTGCATTGTTGAAAGGTAACATAAACTGAAAAAGGAACAGGATTTTAAGTACTTAAATTCCTCATTTTTTTTCTTTGTTAGGGAGCATCATTGTATCCGATCCCATTTAGCAATCGCAAAAAAACAAAAGAGGTGGAGGGGGCTTGGCTAAAGCGCGCGAGTGTCAAAAAGTAATGGAAGAATTAAAAACAACCCAGATATTAGCTTCTTTTCAAACCAAATTGTCGAATAAACGCCCGTTTCAGTTTATTTGCTTTCTTGAGTGAGAGCTTATCGGCGAAAAGTTTGTTAAAATCCCTCCAGAGGCAATATCCAGCATTTATCTTAATTTCGCAGCCCTCTTTCGGGAGCTTCGAAATTAATGAAGTCCCTGATTCGTTTTATCTGCGGCCCCTTATCGGTTATTAGGCTAATTTGGGGCGGGAATGCACGAGAATTGTTCTGTCCGCCAATTGCCGCGGTTTATGGCATGGGGCCAGATGCGTTTTACGACAAGCTCCGAGTTATTAAAGGAATAAAACTGTGAAAACGCATTCTAGGCTGGAAGAAATCACAAAGTATTAATAAAAAGGCATTTAAAAGGAAGAGAAATGAAATGATTTCTACATCCATTTCCTTAAGAAATAAGAGGGGCTCATTTGCTTTGTTGTGCATTCGAATTTAAAGAACTTCTTTCGCAAGTTGCACAAAGGAATTACATTACTGGAATATTTTTATGTTTAGATTTACGGCTTTTTCGCCGTAATTTCTATAAATGCGGTAACAGCTCGTGAATTCGAAAGAAAGAAAAAGAAAAGGAAAAAAAAAAAAAAAAAAAAAAAAGGTGGAAATGTGACTCGTTAGAATTTATTGAATTTATTTCATGTTTCAAAGTTTTGTGTGTGTGTGTGCGATTTATACAATAAAACTTTCTCTATTTCATTTTTTTTGTCGAATGTATAAGGTCACTCAAAAAAGTCTGCGTACACTAGCTAAATAATATATAAGTTTATTGAAAAGAAAAACATTCCCACCCAGCCAAAGAAAATATGATATTTAAAGTTATTATCAAATTATAATAACAAAAAACAAAGTAGCGCTTCAAAATAGTTAAGTAAATTCATTAATATAACAGATAATCCCCCCCTACTCGATAAAGTTTAAAATTGCTATAAAAATGTATGCGTATGCATAACAAAATGATTAAAAAAATTTGTTTAATATCAGTTCAATTTCCAATTGAACGAGTCACAGTGGAATTCATCATGAAGACAGACGCTTTCATTCAATATTTTAGTAAATGTTAAGTGATAAAGCATTTTTAACACATCATATTACGGATTAAGGTAAAAAAAAATCTTTTTAGATATGAGGCGTTTGATAATCAAGTTGAAAAATGAGGGGAAAATCTTTTCGTCAAATGAATAAAATTGTTGACAAACATTATTCTAGTTTTGAATGAGTTATACAGTACTTTTCGGATACATTAACATTTAGGATGAGGCCAATACGGACGGCCAAACAAATTATTTGTTAGAGAAGAAAGAACAATAATTAGAAAAGTCCACATAAATTCCAAGCTTTTATTTGTTACTATTGCGGCAGAAATACAATACACATTAAAATGTTGTGAGGCCGGGCTACTAGCGGTTTTCTCTTCGTTAACCTCGGGTATGACTTTTTGTAATTTGAATTGCATACAATAACAACTCTTTGCCAGCCAAATCAAACGGGATAAGATAAATTAGATCGAGATAGGAAGTGTAATGGATTGAATAAGGGGCAGTGTTATATAAGCGAGATAGAATTGACAGGAAAGAGAAGGGTGACAGAGAATAATGACATGCTGTTAGATGTTTATAAATTGGAGTGAATCATTGTAACAAATAGTTTGTATTGAAATTGGTTAGAAGCCACTCCTGGTTAGAGTAATAGGAGTTGAAACTGCCATAAGAAAAAAAAAAGTGCATATTTTATTTTGATAGATAATAAACTGTGTTGTCTTGATCTAACATTTTTTAATCGGATTTTTGAACTTATTGATTAGTTAATTAAACTTTAAGATGTCTGTGGAGCTTAATAATGAAACGCAGATGCTACAATGGCTCCAAACCTTTTCCACTTCTGCAATAACCTATATTCCGGAGTATAAAAAGCCCTTTTAATACAAAAATTAAGATCGAAATTTAAGGATGTGCTGTATACGCCGAAAACAAAAAAATTGTAAATTTAAAAATAAAGAAAAGAAGAGCATAAATAATTAGATTTCTACATTTATCTAACGTTGTTAATTTAAAAGAAATGACATTTATTATATGAATTTTAAAATTTTCGTTATCGGATAGCATGAAACGTTCATCATATTCGTACATCGTTATATCTTCATGCGCATTATCGAAATCTGTTTCATCTTCACCGTCATTGTTGCTTTGATCCATGAATAAATAATTATCTTCCATTCGATATAGATTGTTAGATATACTACCTTTTTTAAAAATGACTCTTGAATTACATATGTCAAATTTAATTTCGTTCCATGCTATTTTTGTCCACATACACATTATTACTAGATTGGCAAAACGCATTTGGCCTCCTTTTGTAAATGTTTTCACCTTCTAACATCCACGTATTCTACTGTAGTTTTGAAATTTCCTTTGAATGGCTTATCAATACATATAAGGAAAGCCTGAATTAACGGCGTTAATCCGCCTGGAGTTATTGCCATGTCTGTTACACTCTTTTATTAGTTTCTTCATATTATCCGTTAAATGGGATCTACACTGATTTCAAACTAAAATACTTTCTTGATTCTTTAAGGCACAAGAACGCTTTTGCTCAACATTTCTTATCCACAATTGTACACTGTTTTTGTCTATCCATCCTTTCGTGCCAACATAAATTAAAACATCATTTGGAAAATTACATTTTAGCATCGTCTTTCTTTTAAAAATAACTATTAGTTTTATCTCCTAAGCAGAAAAGCGCTATGAAATCATAGTTTTAATGACTATGATTTCATAGTGCTTTCATACCATATTAACAATTCAGCATAATAATTATTGTGATTTTATTTTTCTTCTACCCACGTGTGTAGTTTTTACAACTCCAAACATCTGTACTGATGCATAATTTCCATTTGAACAAGCACTGTGTTTGCTTCGTTTGGCATGGCACATATTAACTTCTAAAAAGAACACTAGATCAATTGCATTCAGATCGAAGCAAATGTGATTTACTACAGCCTTCGATATTCCCTTCAAAATCAAGGTTTCAAGACTGGAGAAAGAGAAAACTTCGACTTCTAATTCCAAGTATTCATTCTAGGCGGAAATGGTTGTACTAACCTGAAATTGTGTTCTTTTCTCAAAAGTCTAGAATAACATTGCTGTGTGTATCTGCATTAAATACAACCCAAGCAGAATCATTTATTTCCCCCAATATTGTACCCCTTATGACCTGTAAATTCAATATGTCATTGTTCTCTCTCAAAAGGTTAAGAAAAACATCGAATGAACGTCTTCGAAACGTAAGAGAATCGCATATGTACACATTTCAGGGTTTTTCCTATAGCAAAGGATATTCGTTATACGCAGAACAATAATGTTATTTAAAATTACAGGTACCTGTTATTCGCCGAAATATATGGTAATTCAATATTCTTAAGTAAAAAACTATGTGATATATTTCTATGTGTATTTAATCTTAAATTGGTATAAAAAATGAATTTTATTAAATGGGAAAAAAAATTATTTTTTTTCCTGTCAAAACATTGCTAATAATCCTATAATATAGAATTTTTAAGTTAATTACTAAAAATCAGTTTCATAAGAATTTATATTACTTTTAATCAGATTTAAATAAAAAAAGGAAATAGCTATCAATGAATTTTACATTCTGGGTTGAATTTATTATGAAGCATTATAAAGTGATCTCTATATCTAAGCATAATGAATTTATTGTATATAAAATTTTGTTCAAAAATTAAGTAAATATTGTTTTTTTTTACAAATAATAGCATAGTTACTGGAACCTTTTCTATACAACAAGTAATGAACTCATCCTGTACTTTTTTTTATAAAACTTCTTAGATCTCTGAACATAGTACTTCCTTTTTTCTTTAGTATTATATACATACATATATATATATATATATATGAGGGGTGTATATTGAAGGTGATAATAAGTAAATTGTTATGGCACCATCAAAATAAAATGTTTTATAGTATCAGTCTCGTTATTTAATAGTCGCACCTTGTATATATATGTACACGTACACGCCCATATATATATATATATATAACACATCGATCAATAACTCCCGAGACTAACCCAGAGATGGCGCTCGTAGTAAACCAGTAACCAGGTCTTTCTAGAGTACTAACCTTTGCTTGAAACGTGTCAAAATTTTAAGTCGATCGGACCAGGAAAAAGGTTTTTTGAAGTGAAGTGAAAAAGGTTTTTTCCAAGTGGGTGCCGCGATTGCTTTCGATGGAACAAAAACAGCAACGAGTCGATGATTCAGAAAGCTGTTTATCGCTATTTACTCGCAACAAAAAAGATTTCTTGCGGGAAAAATTGAGGGAAAAAGATTTGGAAAAGCGTTGGAACGATTGTATCACCCTAAAAGGTGATTAACAAAAGGTATTATGTTGATGAATAAAAAAAAATTTTTCAAAAAAAATGTTGTTTTCAATGTTAGACTCGGGAGTTATTGATCGATGTGTTATATATATATATATATATATATATATATATATATATATGGGCAGTCCAGCAGTTTATACCGGATTTCGTGAGAAACTTGGCGACTTTGGCATCAAATGGAAAGTACTCGAAAGTGCTAGAGCCTAGGCGAAAAATCGACCGAGGAAAAAAATTACGGACTTTTTGTGAATTTTCCTACGTGACGTCTCTTACCTGGCCGGAAGAAAAATAAATACGCCAAGGGTCTAAAAAGTGGGTAATTAGTCTGTATCAGTTTGTCTGTGGAGTTTGTTTTGTAGACTGATCGGGGAGTCGTGGGCAAGGGAATCGGCTTGAGTTTCGACTTGAATCTAGCGGAACTGTCGGAGTCTGTCTTTGAAGTCTCTGATGTGAAGACCAATCGGGGGATCGATTGAAAGCTGTCGGCACTTGAAGTGGAGCGTGCCGGGTGAATTTGTAAAAAGGCCGCGCATATCTGTCGGAAATTGTCAGATCCTGTCCTGGAAGCGCAGAATATTACGGTGGAGACTGTCCGGAGGGGACTAATAAACTGGTGAGCTGAACATTGCTGAAATAACTGAATAACTGTGACTGTTCTTAAAAGTGTGTTTTATTCTTGGTTCTGTATCACTAAGCTGTTCAAATGCCGTGTATTTGCTTCTACTGTTAACGTCTAAGCGGTGCCAGTTGTGTGTTCTCCTGAAGACTTACGAATAAAGCATCATTTGTTGTTATCCTTTGAGTTTAATTTGATTGATGAAAACGTTTCGTAACAATATATATATATATATATATATATATATATATATATATATATATATATATATGTATGTATGTAATTCCAGAAATGTTTCATAAGTTTCAAAGTCGTGAATTTAAGGTTATATGCTCGGACTTATCATCCTACATATAAGCTTAATGACCTTGAAGACCCATTTTTGTCGTAATAGATTGTAAACTAATTTTCAAAATGTCTATTTAAAATGACTATATAATATAGTGATTCTTGGTAACATCAATTCGGACCGAATTAACAATCCTTAGGAACTCATACAACCACAAATAAATATAATTCCATCTCATGTTTCTCCTCTTGAAGTAAATTTCTTGGATGCATTTGTGTGTATCGTTTTCTCCACTTCATCTATGTACGAACCAAAAACATTATACTTCCATTCGTCAGAAAAAGCAACTATTTTCCAGAATCCTGAGATTTCGTTTTACAGATTCGTTATAAAATATGTAATAATAAGTCATAATAAGTGAGTGAATGTAAAGTTTATTGATATATTGAAATAAAATTTATTAAAGCAAGAGCCAGATATGGATATGCTGCGCCAAACAAGATTTAACTGCGGTCTAGACTTGAAGAAATTGAAGAAAATTGGTTGACAAGAAGGAGGGTCGAAAATAGTTAAGGATTGCTAGGATAACCCGGGGGGAACGTCACCCGTATTTACCAAAGACAGTAAACCCCATAAGAAATAAAAAAAAAAAAAAAAGATCACTAGGGACGTCAGGGTCATGATGCCCGTACTTATCTGAAGACTACAAGTCCTTGAGGTCGCCTGATATAATCCCCAGTAGCCAGGGTGCTATACCTCCAGACACTAGGTACTCATTTTAGTCGCCTCTTACGACATGTAGGAGCTACAGTGGGATTATTCTCTCATTCCTGGTCACCACACGGGTCTAAGTCACAATAAATCTCATTCACAAAGATTTTTTTCCCGTCTAACACGATCGTGGGTATCTTCCAGCTTACTCGCTTTTCAAGCTTATCTACACACACGAATATTCCTGTTTTTTAAATTCTGCTGTTAATTTAGTAGTATTTATATTTGAATTTTATTCAACGAACGGTTGAGAGATAGTCTGTTAACATGGTAAGTAGAGATGATCGACCCAAGAGAGGAACGTGAAATAGTATTTTAGAAGTCATAAATCTTTAAGTAATATACTGCAATGTAGGATTCGGTCTACCCCATCGAGCATTCTTACTATTTTCTTCACTGAAGCGGCTTTGAGTAAATGGAACGAAAGACGATCACTGTGTGGTTACAAAGAATAGCATGACACGGTGCACTTCCAAAACTATAGTTTGTGCAGTGGAGTGGCATAATATTCATGTCACGTTTTGCAACTAAGTGATAATAAAATTCTTATGAGATGTCTGTGAATAAAGATGAGATATTTTTTCTTTAATATGCAGAAGAAAATGTTTATTTACGTCGATTAGACCTGAGAATATTACAGAAGTTTAGAACATTTTCTGGAATACGATTTCTGGTTTTAAAAGTAAACAAGTTAACTTTTTTTTTAAATAATAGTTTTAGTTGATTAAGCAACTGAAACCGAGAAACTTAACAAACGCATAATATTAAATGGACAGATATAGCAATAAAAATATTGTTATTCATTACAAACTGTCAGTGATCATCCAGGTAATATTTTACATTATTAGTTAATTCAATCAGTTTAATTACAATTGAAGGATAGTTATTATTTATATATATATATAATTAGCAATCTGACTGTTGAAGCTGAAACTGAATTAACGTTTTCATATTGCTGCATCCCCGTGAAAATTGAAGTGCAGTGATTCGGATAATAGGGAAGAGAACTAATTTTTATTTCTAAATGTCTTCCCTTTTAGAATGGAATTTTCAAAATTAGTTTGATCGCATTTAACATTAAATTTTTTTAGTTTGAAAAATAAAAGTAATGATTTCTCATTTCAGTAATCTAAATGAAATATGTCTAAATCTCATTTTATTTTTACCACAGAAGCCTAAGTACTCTTAAAATCGTGAATTTTTGCAATAAAAGAACTTATTTTGTCTTAAATTTCTGCTACAATTACGAGTTAGAGATATTAAAGGATTTTGGAAAAAATATTAAAAAATTCGTTGACAGTTACTGCATTTCGAGTTAAATGCTTACAAAGTTAAGGTGACCAGATTCTAGCATTCGAAAAGAGGGACACCATTGACAGGAGGTGGGGGTCTTGATTAAAAATTTGGTACCTACAAAATACCTACCTTTGGTATCTAAATAAATTACTTACCTAAATCATCTGAATAACTGATATGTTGATATCACTTTTTTAACTAGCACTAGCACGCAGTACGATGTGTACCATATGAGAGACAATTACAAAACTAAATATATGAAAGCTTTACTTTGTGGACGACCAACAAACTCCTTACACTCTGACCCTTCTCCTCTCTAAGATTCTCCTCCGTTTCCAATTTTTGTATAAGATGTAATTCCTTTGCAATAATGTTCTAAATGATGCTAGATAGCTAGCGGAAAATATCGCCATAAAAATAAAATCTATGGAAGTGTATAAAGAGTTCTCTCTTCATTTTGCAGCTACAAAATGTTTTCGTCGCTGCCAATGCCGAAAAATGCCACTGTTCATTAAGTCCAAACAATGGTGGTCGTATAATTGTTGAGAGAATTATTTTTATTATTAAAGTTCAACAAAATAAAATTTGCAAAAATGATATAGTTAAAGTTCATATCCTGGTGAAATAGCTACATGGAAGCCGAACACCGTAAATTCTTTTCACGTTCTCCCGCCGTTCCCTAGCTTATCGTGCATACTTTATAAAAATCGGGACTTTCTTAAGATTCCCGCGGGATGCGGGATAAATTGTTAAAAATCGGGACGTTTGGTCACCTTATCCAAAGTGCTTTCACCCTATCGAAACATAAGAGATCTTTTGCTAGCATTTGTTTTCTAAGAGGAGGAATATTGATTCTAATGTAAAAGCAAATTCCTTTACAAAAAAATGCACCGTGAATATTATTAGAATGAAGTAAACAAGTAACAAATATCATATTACCATAATTTTTGACACGACTGAAATAAAAGTGACGATCAAGTTGTACGTTGATGAAGCTGTTTGCGAAGTTCTGGCGTTTGGTAACTCTGTTCTATTTTATACTTCCTCTCTTTTTACTAATCTTAAACTACAGGAAGAAATAAATCTAACGCTATAATAAATAACATACCAGAAACTAAGATATTCCAGAGAAACGCATATCTGGATGTAACCTTGTAAAACCCTGCAATGTAAACTTTATTCAATTTCCAGCGGTAATTGAATAAAGTTTACATTACAAGGTTATGCGGTCGCTATTTTTTCAACACATATCTGGTTTTGAAATATTTTGCATGGCTGCGAACTCGAGGCCGGTGTTGCTTACGTCCAGTCGTGGTGTCGAGTCCTGATGCCTCTAAAGACCCACCGTGTTTTGGGGTTGATACAGGTTAAATCTGCCGAGGTCTCAAGTCCTCCCATTGGCATGGTGTGGAAGTCAGGAGAAGGGGGGGTATGCTAAGTGAGGTGCCGTACTCTTCACTTGACAGAAGTTCAAAATTGTAAAGTCCTTCACCAATAGATTCCGTGTTGTTTCTAAGTGCAACATGAGTCATCTATTAGTTGAAGCTATAGATCGATCTTTCTTATTAAAGCCATGTAATTAGTGCATTTATCTCCTTTAAATTCAGAATTTTTTTTATTGTTAACAGATACTTGAAGAAAATTTTTAATGGAAATAATTAATAAGCAACAAGCAGATCGGAAGAAAATGAAAAGAATGTCATTTGGAAAGAAATGGTAAGAAAAAAAAGTGATACCCTCCTCAAATATATGTAGCGTTGAAAAATCTAGACGGAAGTACACAGATACTTAAATGTTAAGCCAATTAACCGGAGTTGTAATAGCGACTTTGAAAGTCTTAATCAAAAATAAAAGCACTTTTGATAAACTTCAACATTACTTTTTAATAACGAATATTTGTTTTCGTCGTCATTATTATGTAACAAAAACTCTTTGTTTGCAGTTAATAAGGAAATATATTCTTATTAATGTATCAAAAAACAACGCTGAAAAATAAGACTTTTGACTTATAAAAGTTTTTAGAGTTTTTTTTGTTCATGACAAACATGATTATTTTCAGCAACAACCATTTTTGTTAATTAATTGCTAAACAGATATTTTTCAAAGCCATGTTTCAATTTATATTTAGATTCATTTTTGTTGTCTGAATTGAATTTTTTTTGGAAACAAAAATAATTCGGAGTTTTTAGTTAATTTTTAGCGTCATTGAGATAAATTATTAGTAACTATTTTTTTAATGAGCACTTTGGAACAAATAAGTGAAACAAAAGTTTTTAAGAACAAAGATTTCTCGTCTTGTTTTTAATATCTTATTCTTAAGATTATTACAATAAATTAATTTTGAAACGAAACATTTATTTTACGATAAAATTTTTTCAAACACAGATAAAATGTTTACGTTCTGTTTAATTTATCCCCTGCAACTGGAGTGATACATTTGTATAAAAAATATCTTTTGAGAACATAAACAAAATCTTTCACTTTTAATTACATCACATATCTCCTTTACGTTTCTTTTAAAACTATTCATTTAAACTAAACAACTTTCAAAGGAAAAAAAAAAAAACGATTTTGAAAATTTAATATCAGGGTACTTGAATATAATTTACAAAGTCGTCTTCTGTTCCATTTTTTTTTAAAAAAAAAAATGACTTAGAAGTTACGTTGCTTTGAGACCAATTTCATTAAAAATGCCAGGAACTTTTAATGAATAGACTTCGAAATAAAAACTAACCGCTACTTATTTGTCTGAATGCAAAATTCTGTCGTTTGTCTCTTGGTATAAAGTTACTGTGAGATATTTACTTTCGGAAACTTCTCTTTAATAATATTTATTTGGATTCGGTTGGGTATTAATTAAGATCGTTCTAAAGCAAGTGTGCCCTACCTTATAGTTTCTCTGGTCGAAAATGAAAGAAAACGAGTTGTTTTGGGCCAAAAATAAAATACATTTACACTAACTATAGATGACGAGGGAAAAAAAGCTTAGATAGACTGACAGATGTATTTTATTAACGTTGCACTAGAAGCAACACAAGGTCTATTGGTGACGGACTTCGTGATTTGGAACATCGGTCAAGTGACGAGGACGACACCTGAGATGGAACTCCCTTCTCCTAATTTCCACATCACACTAATGAGAGGACTTTGAGCCATGACATATTTAACATGCCTCAGCCCCGGCTGCACAGCAGGTTTTCTGTAGTATCAAGGTTCGAACCCACGACTCGACGAAAACTGCCGGCCGAGATTCCGTGACCATGACCACTTCGTCAGTTGACCGAGGTTCAGAATTATGAGGTCCGTCGCCAATAGCCCTCGTGTTGCTTCTTGTGTGACATTAATAAAAACCAAACCAAAGCATGACCTCTAGGCTACCCCTGCTATAAAAATAACGTAGAATAATTAGATAAGATACGAGGATGGTTCAAAAGGCCCTCTTGCTAGGAATGCGATAAATCTCCTTCTTGTTCGTGTTTCTTTTTAATGGGCTTCCTTTAATTCACATTGTATATCTGGGTTAAATTTTTAAAAGCTATTTTATAACATTTTAAAGTGCTCAATTGAGCTGAAATTATCTGTACACAATTGGTTTGGATGACAGTATGAAAAATTTATTGATTAAAGCTAATTATTTAAGGAATTAAGTTTTACGCCAAATTTCTTGCCAACTCGTCAAATGTTCGCTAAATCCAATGCTTAATTGAGCTAAAAAATTTACACGTATTCATATCATCTGATAAATTTAATAAACGTCAAATAATAAAATAAATTATAAAAACTGCTTACTGAACAAATTCAATTTTATTCAATGTTCCCTTTTGCTCTTAAAATTTAAGATATAAAAAATTATGTTTCGCAAAGTGTGAAGTTTGAAAGAAAACCATGTTGAAAAAACTAGCCTTTTACTGGTGTTTATTACCATTAAGTCCATGATTAGGACTTACCGCCATAACGTTCCCGATCGATAAGTTCTTTGGAGTAGATTCACTGGGGTATCCTTTGGTTTGTTTGCTGATTGGCAACCGGTGTATAATGATGAATCCAAGTATCATCGATGGCGACAACACGGTGTCGCCATCGATGTTTTCCACAATCCGATTTTTTGGCAGCAAACGGCTGTCAAATCAAATTTAATCAATAAATCAGCTTCAAAATTGTTTTGGCGCACGAATTGCTGAACACAATGGTCATACCAAATCTCGCTTTAGTGACGCCCAGATACTTCTTGAGCCCCCTCTTTTTTTTAAATAATTTATTCATTAATTCATCCTCTTTGTTTAGTAAAAATAAAAGGAAATATCATTAATTCCTAAGCAAATGTCGTTAATTCAAATAGTAAATTAATGACGTTCTTTTGGAGATATTAGTGCTTCGTGTGTGTATAAAATGGAAGTGAGTCCTCAAGGTGCTCGTCAGATATTTTGGTTTTAGTTTTATTTCTCGTAAAAAAATAGGTGCTCACAAATACAGGTGTTTTCGGATAGTAATGAAATAAAGTGACACTATCATAAATTTTCTTAATATTGAATGTGAGATTGTTATTAAGTGCATTCCGTTTGAACATTGTCAAGTTTATGTGGACTGAAAAATACTAAAAGAGACTAATGATTTTTTTTCTCCAAAATATTCAAGGTTTTGCTCAAATTCCCGCGCGTGTCAAATTTCTCAAATCAAGTTAATTTGAGATTACCATAGTTTTTGTTTCCATGACAATGCCAAATTAAACTAGAAGACGTGTGTTAAATCGATTTAAATGAGCGGTGAAGTCAAATGAAATATATAATGTAGGAACTTCGGATTAAAATTTTGTTTTTCATTACATAAACAACTAGATTTCATTTTATATAATATACAAACTTTTTTAACACCATTTACCTTAAAAATTAACCATCAGACTTCCGAAAAATTGATATCCTCATCCATAAATTTTAAGAAATTTCTAGGAATTCCCAATGCTTTAGTCCGCATGACTTTTAACTTCGTAACTATTTGACAGACATTATGCGTCTTTAAAACGTTTGATCCTAAATTTTTAATGGTGCACCATATAGTGGTATTTCATCATACGCAAATATGGATAAGGCAATTTTATCGTCCTCTATTATTTTTTACCGTTATTCTAGTCCTTTTACTCTTTTATATCATCATCATTAACTATATCAGATGTATATAGAATGGATTATGAAAAATCCCTACTTTATTAAGATATATTGATTTAATTGTAATTTTTAGTGCGTGTGAGGAAACTTAAGCCGTTCCGTCAATGATATTTAATAATTCAATAGTTCTAATAAAAGTTTCTTATATAGAAGTATTAGCAGTGTTACGACCTGTTCTCTGTAGATATAACGCTAATAGTCCATTCGTTTGTAAAGCATTTTTACTTCCTAAAAACTGGAAGTTAACGATGGAACACACATCAATAAATTAGTATACAGTCGATTTCTTGTAGTCACTTATTGATTAGGCAAAGGGTCAGTGAAACGTGCACAGTTAAATGATTAGTTCACAAGGGTAATAGATAAATTCAATATCATGTTAGGTGGCCTCCTAGTGCGTCAGAAGGTTGCTTCCTTTGGGGGAAAGCCTTTTGTTCCATAGAATGGGCTGTAGCTGATTCGAAATCTAGATCCTGTTATACACTCGCGTAAAAAACTTGAATTGCATTTTTTAAGGCAGCGGGGAGCTCTCAATGTAGATTTGCTTTTTTTCCCTTCAGATCAGGAAAGTTTAAAGAGCATTTGAAGACACTTCAAGCAAAAATCATAAAAAAATTCCATGACGATTTGAAACAATGGAGGTCTTATATATTGTCCAACAATCATCACTCACTGCTCTAGTTGTGCACTAAGTGTTAGATGAAAAGATTGTCCACGAAGCACTATTGCTTTTCATAGTGGGGAAACTTTATCATCTGTTCGTGGGTCTTCGTTGCTCTAGTTTCAACAGTCCGTTGTATGAAACTTGTTCGAGTCACACTGGTATGATTGGTTGAGGTTGAGTTAAATGATGGGATGCGTAGCTGCTATTTACGCTAATTTATTGTAATTAATTTAAATATTAAAGACGATATTTACAATGAGATAAAGGGCTTTTTGCAATATTTTAAGGTGTTAGTTGCGTGCTAGCATGAACATTACGGTCTGCAATAGCGAATTTCTGGTTGAATGCATAAGAATTCTTTGATATGTTCCTTCTTTTCGAATTCTTGTGGTGGCTGTGGATGCCTAGTGGTCATGGACGCGATCGGGTGTTTTCGTCGAGTCGTAGGTTCGAGCCTTGATGCCACTAAAGATCATCGTGTAGGCGGGGCTGATGCATGTTAAACCTTTCGTGGCTCCAACTCCTACCATTGACGTGGTGTAGAAGATAGGAGAGGGGAGCCTGCTTGGGTGTCGTTCTCGTCACTTGACAGAGGACCAAAATTACGAAGTCATTCATCAAAAGCCCCCGTGTTGCTTCTAGTGTGAAGTTAATACAACCAATCTAATCTAATAAAAGAAAAAAAGCTAAAAGCTTCTTCCAGGTGACACAACAACTCCTTTAAGGTTTGCCCACGCTCTTAATAAAATAGTCTATTACACGGTGTTCATTATCAAACACCTGGAAAAGCACGGTTCCAATTTCATCATTGCATACTTCGGTAACTAGAATAAGTTATGAATTGTTGTGTGATTGATTCTTTCGTACGTAGATTAGATAGCATAATCGTCCTCAATAGTCCAATTATCTCTTTTCACTTTTTAATTCCTTTCTTTATTTCTCTTTATTTTTCTTATGAAACTTTCTTAAATTCTACCTTAAACGATGAGCAAGTATACCCTATTTATAGGGAGTGAATGAGTGAATATAAATGCTTTTTGGCGTAAGAGCCAGATGTGGCTATGCTGATCCAAACAAGATTTAACTGTGGTCTAGACGTGAAGAAATTGAAAAAAATTGACAAAAATTAGAAGAAGGGTCGAAAATAGAGAAGGATTGCTAGGGTATCCCGGGAGCCTATTTATAGGGAAGGAATAAAGTATGCTTACACACCATCGACCTTCATACATAGTTTGTGAGCAACTATTTTCCAAGAGTGAAGTTTAAAACTGGAATCAAAATAAAACGTAAGAGCTTCTCGAAAATTGCAACCATTTCTATCGAACCAGATATTGATGTAATAGTTTCAAATATTCAATATCAAATATCCCATATTCGAGGATTTCTTATCTTTATCTTTTATTTACAATTTTTTTAAAAAAAATACCATACATACTGTAACATATAACATGTATAAAATATACAGTACAAATTAATAACTTATTAAGTTTAAATGACTTAAACTTGTTAATTACACTGCTAGTCATTAAAATTGCAAATCATGAAGGAAAGAAAATACCAAAAAATATTGTACTTAAACAGTATGGCACAAAGACAAAATGATTAAATTTGCAAGCAGTTTGAGAGTTTACAGGGGTGCGAAATTAATAGAAACAGCTGCCTTTCCCGGCAGCTAAAACGATCCTTACCCTGTTAGACAGGGAGTCGAACTTGACTTGGATGACCGAAACGGGCAACTCATTATATGTTGCTTCAAGTCAATGCCACATTTCATTTGGATAGGGATGGAGGGCCAGTCTCTCAACAATCCTTGACCAGATGTTTTCAATGGGCAACAGATCTGGAGATTATATAACTAGGTCAGGGTAACAGTTGAATGCCTTGTGTATCAAGGAAGCGCAGAACATGACGTGCAACGTATGGTGTTGCATTATCTTGTTGGAAGATGTCGTTTGACAGCCTCGAAGATAGGGCACAACCACTGGACATAATATACCAGAAATATACCTATCTGTGTTAAAATTATCGTCGATCCGAACTAGAGATGTGCATGTCGTGTAACCAATGACTGCCCAAACCATCACACCAGGTTCAGGCCCCTATGTCGATATCGAATGTAAGCAGACAACGAGCGGTCTCGTGACCATCAGAATACTACACTCAGAACCGGGACTCGTCTGAAAAGCGACATTGTGCCACTCCTGTATCCAGCTTTGTTGTTCGGCGCACCAGAGTCACCGTCTCTCTCTATGCTGTATTGTCAAAGGAAGCCAAAGTAATGGTTGCCGTGCAGACAGTCCATGCTGCTACAAATGTCATAGCATTGTACGAGCGGATAGTAGGCATGCTGCAAACATGCCCATTTCCAGACTAATGGTCCATGATGTGATTGTACTGTTTTGCAGGGTCACCTCCCAACCTCTGCCCTCTAGAGCGCTAGTCATGGGAGGTCGTGAAGATCTTGCTTACCATTCAGTATGATTCTCAGCAACCCAATGATTCCATATTCGATGACAATGGTTAGATTTCGACCAGTGCGATGAACGATATCACTGAACGATAATCCAAACTCTCGATAGGCAATGATCCTGCCTCTATCGAATTCTGAAACTTGCTGGTAAACTTTTCTTCTTATTATTTGAGGCATAACAAAATATTTTTAGCAAACTCTGATCTTACAAAACACTTTTCGAATAGGAAATCCACAACACAACTTTTCTTTTACACAGTGTTTCAGATATCGTTCCCCCCCTCCATCGCCATCTGAATGCGCTGAAATACTAACCATTTGCATATCCTAACCTCTTTTTCATTGCTTTTGATTTTGACGTTCGACAGATCATTCCTTTCTTGTGTTGCAATTTTAATAGCCCGCAGTGTAACTATATATGTGTGTTTTTATTTTGTTGATTAGCGTCTTAGATTTATTTTGTAAATAACTGGTATTCTTCCAATGTTCCTCAAAGTATCACAAAAAATTAAACATCGCAACATTAGAGGCTTTACCTGTCACCAAATGAGTCCAGTTTTGTCACCAAATTTGGCGATGACATTTGACGACCAGATTTATCGACAATTTTGTCTCACCAATGTATTCTCTAATTATATGATATTTAAGAACATGTTCTCATCTTTTCTGTAAAACAGTCTTTTCTATCGTTAATAATTCTTCCTCTGGGAAGACAACAACGTCCAAAATTTCACATTAATAACAATATCGTTATCTTAAATTTTGTTATCTTATTAATCCCGGTAAGGAACTAAATGACAAATATTTTTATTCTTTTTAAATGATGGCCTCAATCTGGTGAGAATGAGAATGATTAAAATTAAGGTAAAAATTTTATAATTGAATAATTTTGAATAAAATTTTAAGCTTACTTGATTTTCTACAAAGTGAAACAAATAATTCAATAATACTTCAAGTGGATTTATTTTAGAGGAGTCGAATTTCTTACTCGGTTTTTATAGTGTTAAAAAATTGGTTCAATTTCAAAATAATTATTATGAGCAGCGTATTAATTTATAATCAAAATAATACCTTCAAATAAATAAACATCCGATAATCTTACGCAGATGTCGGAGCAGGTTGAATTGAACACACCACAGAGCTACACGAATAACATGATTTATTTACACTCCAAGAGCAACTGCACTTTGCTGAACTTCTCTCAGACTGAAAATCCATGGGTTTATGTATTACATTAGACTATTCCAAATAATGCAAAGAATATTCTGGAAGGTTTTAGAAGTTATAGTAGAAAACAGAGAACAATTAAACAAAACTTTAATGTGAATTTTAATGTTGGCAGCACTGGGGGTTGAACCTGGAAACTCCATTTCTCTAGAAATTTTTTTTACCTCTCCGCCTTCGGTGCTTGCAAGCTTTGAAACAATATTTATCGATTTTGTATTTAAAAGAAAAGGAAATGATAAATTTTTTTATGCTTTTTTTTCAAAAATTCATAATTATATTTTCGTCATATTCGTAATTTAAGAGATGATGAAAACTTAATGAAAAACTTAACTTGTATAATACATTGCACCGAGGTTAAACGTTACGAAATTAATTGTCAGATGCAGGTTGTGTTTCATACACCTTATGACATATTTCGTTAATATTTCAGTTATTTTAACATCCTATAAATTATTCAAATATTTTAAAAGCTTTTATTATTTTCCGCTAAAAATATATGTCAACCATTTATTTAAAGATTTTTTTTTCACTAATTTTCTAAGATGTGTAAGATTTAACCAGAGCAACGTCAGATATCATATCGTTCAGAAATAATAAAAAATAACTCTAGTTAAAAGTAAAATTTAAGTAACAGTTTTGAAATAAAACGAAAGATCCAATAATTGATTAAACTGTACAGTTTAAGAAATGAACATCAATTTATTGAGAGAGTCATCTTAGAGCAGTCGCACGGAATACAGGTGGCATAAGTCGGGATTACTATAAGATCAATTTAAGGTTCACTTTCTAATTGGATGGAATTATTAATAACCTTCTCTGCGTGCATCAAATCTATTTAAATTTAATTCAGAATTTAATGAAACACATTAATGTAGCGAATAAGATCAATGAATATTAAATCAATGAAACGACCACATGCACAAAATAAACAAAAATAACCTCACTTTTTAAAACATGTCATAGCTTACGTTATTTAATTTTTTTTGATTAAAATAGAAATTCTACAAGAAACCTAACAGCCCAATTATTGAGTAGATCTCCA
The DNA here is from genome assembly GCA_019974015.1 of Nephila pilipes. Classification (NCBI taxonomy): domain Eukaryota; kingdom Metazoa; phylum Arthropoda; class Arachnida; order Araneae; family Nephilidae; genus Nephila; species Nephila pilipes. The sequence goes on from BMAW01091430.1 coordinate 179,936, forward strand.
GAATGGATGTATTCCATAAGGGTTCCAAAGAACTTTTTTCAACTCTATTTGAGTGTTCAAGAAGGAAAAAAAATGATCGTGAAGTGCTTTAAAAAGATAGAAATTTTAGACCCGCGTAGAGTTATTCATACCGGTTTCATCAATCAGCACTCCCATTAAACTACATCGGGGCACTTTATTTCCAAGAAAGTAGAACGTGAAAAAAAAAATACTTGGCGTACACCATGAAAAGGAAATGAAAAATGTTTTGAAATATTATGCATCATATCGATCCTCTGGGAATATGGATAAATCTTACACTTGCTAGAAAGAACTGAAAACTCTTTATATTACACGAAAGAAAAAGAAACTCAATTCATAGTAAATGCCAGTAAAAAAGTGTAAATTATAATTGGTAAGAGTAATATAGGTAAAATATTTCCTTAGAATGATTTGAATCGGTAGAACACACGAATGGCGCCAGCAAGTTTGCCTTCAGAGTGTCAAAAATTGTCAATTATATAACTTTTATTTAGTACACTACGTCAAGAAAGGAGCCTTAAGTTTACTAAAAGAATTTATCTATGAATATGACTTAATATTATAAGAAAAATACTAAAAATAATGCATTTTTCTTGTATGACTGAAAATAACACGGATAACCATTGCACTTGAATTGACAAAAAAACAAGCATTTTTCAATTGAAATCAACGAAAATATAATTGAAACAAGAGTAAAATCCCCCCCCCCCAGGGTTTGTATTAGTATGTTAAATAACTTTCTAGATTATCAATTGGTAACGAAAATAATAATTCTATCAAAGTGGATTTAAGTAAATATTTTCCATGAGATTTGTTTTTTACCTCTGTAGTTTCACAAATAGCTTTTCGCAAAGAATCTGATAGCTCGAAACAATTAAAGGCTCGCAACTTATTGGAATCAATAAGCTTACTCACTTCTACTCGTGAAGCCACATTCGATTTTACTAGCATCAGCCCTCATTATTCAACACGAACGTCTTAAGTGGAATCAAGACTTGTACCCACGCGAAACCGACTTGAACATTTCCGATCATAATAATTTTTTTGTGACCTAAATATTGGACTACATTTTGTTGGATTGAAATTATTTTTTCATCTATTGAATGAAGAAAAACGGAAATAATATTTCGTTATGATTAAATTTTCAATAATGTGAATAAAGTAGTTTATAATGTAAGGCTGGCTTTAGGTAGGCTGGAAAATTATTCTGTGATGACAAACAATATTTAGTCAGCAAATTATATATTCATATGAGTCATATGAATTAAACGCTCATACGAGTCCGATGAAATGGATTCATGTAAACGTTGAGAAATTTATATTGGGTTCGTTGCTGTGTGCATACAAAGATGAACAAGTGAACTGTATCATACGATATTTATTTACACAGGCTGACAGTTCCAATAGTCAGTTCCTGACAGGCAGTTCCAATAGTCGGTCAATGTGCTCATATGCTTCTACATCGTTGAGTTGCATGGTATCTACCATTTAGACCTGGCAGTGTCTCGACTAAGTCTTCCTTCTTGAACGAGGTCAAATTTCTCGCTTGTTCATAGTGATCTCTGGTGGCGAGCCAACACGCGGTTACGCTTTAATGTCTCAAAACAAATGAACTTTTACGTAAAAGAAAAAACAAACAAACCGAGAAATTGTTATTATATATGTGTTAAGAGTATCCTAAGAAAGTCGTACATTCTCTGTGAAAAGTGTTCATAAGAGATTAATTTCCGCAATTTAAAAAAAAAAAAAAGAAACGAGTTTTGTTTATAGCTTGCTTTTTAAAAATCAAGAACCAGTGATGAAAACTGAAGCAACTGTAAAAATTTTATTAAATAAACTTTTTTTCGTAAAATTAAATTTTCTTAGCTTTCTTGTGAAATCTAAAGCAATTAAAGAAATTAGAGAGCATCACATGTGCCTTTATGTTAGTGTTTATGGACTTTTTTCTAATTGTAGACCAATACCAAATCTTTTAGGATGAAGACGACCTTAAATTAAAAAGCAATCAAAGCAAGCAATTGTACAAGTACAAAAAAAATTCACTTTAAACATCACAAAATATTATTGTAACTTTTCAGAAATGACATTTTATATCAACAACTTTTGCTTACAAATTCATTTTTCCGTTTAAAATTTTTTAAATACTAGCTGATATGGCCCACAGTTTCAAAAGCCAGTAAAGAATGAAGCGCGACAGTTGGTTCTAAATTACAAATAGAATAAAATTAAATCAACAAATATAGAATTAAATATTTCAATTAAAATTTATGAATCAATATCTCAACAACCGCGACGTTTACCTTTCTCCGAAAATTAGATTGTTGACACTCAAACAGTTGAATAGGATATTATAGAATCTTGTTCTTCTGAGTATACCAGTCCAATTGAAATTGTTAGGAAAAAAAAGATGGAGCACCACGAAAGTATTGACTATTTGAAAACTAAATAAAAACTATAGTTAAAAGACAAATTCCTTTTACCGTTAAGTGAAGATGTTTTAGATCGATTACAGGAATCTCATGTTTTTAATACTATTGATTTAAAAAGAAATGTTTTTTCTTCATGTTGATGTAAACAGAGCAGAAAATATTCGTCAATTCTTATTTGTGAAGGACAATATCAATTTTCGAAGGTACCTTTTGGCTTATGCAATTCACATTAGTTTTCCACAGATTCATTAGCACTATTTTTCTACCAATGATAAATGATGACATTATTTTATCCTTTATGGATGATGCAATATTAACTATAAATGAAAAGAATGGAATTAAAAGACAAAAAGTAGTTCTTATGATTATATCAGAGCATGTGAATATAGCTCATAAATGTATTTTAAGAAACATCTCAGTTTCTGAAAGAAAAATTTAATTTCTAGGACATGTGATAGAGAAAAGAGTTACATTTATCCCTCCACTCTAAAAATCAAAACTGTTCTTAGTTTTTCTAAACCTACTTGTTTAAAGCAGATTCAAAGACTTTTAGGCTTAACCGGATATTTTAGATAACCCAGTTAAGTTTTATTCTCTTATTTCTAATGGTTTAAGTAGCTGAGTAGTCATTGTCGCGGACTCTCGGCTGGGTTTGTTTCCGTCGAGTCGTGGACTCGAGCCATTAAGCAACTAAATACCCGCCGTCTAGAGGGAGATGATGCATGATAAATCAGTCGAGATTACAAGTCCTAGCATTGATGAGATTTGGAAATCTAAAAGGATAGGGGCCAACTCAGGTGTCGTCCTAGTCACATGACCAAGGATCAAAATTACGACATCCGGCGCCAATATCCCTTCTGTTGCATCCTATTGAGTAGCTAAAAGACAATCACATTCTCTTGATACTAAACATTTTAGTGATCTTTTGAAAAAGGATTATAAATTTAGATTATATGAGGAAGAGAAAAATTCTTTTAATAATCTTAAGATATTACTCTCTCAGAAGCCTGTTTTGGTATCATATAATCCAAATTACAAAACGGAAATACATACGGATGCTAGCTTGGTTATAAGTACGGTGCGATTTTATAGTAAATATCTCCAAACGATAATAATTTTCATCCTACAGCTACAAACTTGAATTTCTTGCTATTATGGAAGCTGTTAAAATATTCCGGATTAATTTATTATGGATACCTTCCAAAATCGTAATAGACTAGGTAGTGTTTCAGAAAACTGTAGATGAACGAGACCTATCTACGCAAGTTGATTGATGTGTTTTATTAGTAGAAGAATTTAATTATATTATAGAATGCCGATCTGATTAAAAATGTCTCACGTTGATGTTTTTAATAGACCTCCTATTAATACATTTCGAGGACCACGAAATAAAAAAGTTTAAAGGTTTTTTGAAAATATCCAATTATAATGATCATTACAAACGTAACGGAATTCTCTATACATTTATGGATCGTAAAGATGTAATGGTTGTACCTGAAAGTATGTAAACTGAGAATATGTAAACTGAGGCATGAAATAATTAGAAATATGAAATATTAAAAAAATGCTCATAAAAAGGGGCACATGATAGTTTATACAGAAAAATACTTAGAAGATTGTTATTTCATTCCTAAATTGAAACACAAGATTGAAAGAATAATATCTAATTGTGTGCATTGTATCCTAATAAATCGTTAGATGGGAAAGCTTCTTCCAATACATAGATATGACTTACCTTTACATACGTATCATATTGATCATCTAGGACCTTTAGAAACTATTTCTGGATACACATATTTTGGCGATTATTGGATTATTGACGGCTTTACAAAATTCATCTGGTTATATTTTATGAAGACGACATCATCAGTTCAAGTTATTTCTAAACTAGAAACGCGAAAAGCTACGTTTGGATTTATTTATTATTATTACTAATTTCCGAACGTGGTATTGCTTTTACTTCAAAAGCATTTGAGAAGTATTGTTCTTAAGAAATTATATACCATCAACTAATCACAACAGGTGTTCCTGAAGATAATGGACAAGCTCAAACGATCAAATTATAATTCCTGTTCTTTCGAAGCTGTCATTCGAAAATCTTTCGCATTAGTATACGCATGCTAACGACCTGCAACAAACTATTAATTCAACTAATCAAAAAATATACACATATCTTTTCGAATTATTATTCAATGCCAAAATGAATGTGAAACTTACTGATAAATTAAAAGAAATAATTTCAGCCGAATTCGAAGGGAATTTCAAAATATATCGTAACGATCCAAGAAAAGATGTTCAAGAACAGAGTAAGCAGGAATAGAACTTCGAACTCCTCATAATGATAAGTTCCGCGATTTAATTGCTATTAAACGTAAAAAATTAAGCTTAAATCGGAATATTTAGGATCATATAATATTATTGAAATTAAAATTAATGACACTTATGAAGTTTCAAAATAGGGAGAACAAGAAGGTTCAAAAATTATTGCTACTCTTATGCGGAATTTATAAAAAGAAGTGCGTAATGGTAAAACATTTATTGGACTATTTTCAACGATTATAATTTTTTCCAACCGATTTGCCAACTTTTTTCATCCATGACTCAATTCCCCAAAATATGACTGTTTTATATGTGTTTTTGAAAACGATAGCAAAAAAAAAAAAAAAAAAAAAAAAAAGAAGAAGTCGAAAACAAAGCGAGACCAAAGACGATGATATCCGAAGGCGATTATTTTCTAAAGAGGATGGATGATATCAATTCCGGTGCTTTGTTATTTGCTTTTTAATTTTTCTCTTTACAGCATCGTTTTTCCAAGGTTGTGACATTGACACATCCCTTCTGGATATCTAAACCTTGAAGGTTTCCTATGATTGGAATGAAGACGGTGAGAACTGGATGGCCTAAATTTTTTTTGGATATCCTAAGTTTTAGATTTTGAATGTACCGCTGATAATACAGCACTGCAGATGGCACTAGTGTTTCTTCAAGCGAATGTAAAATCTGTCGAATAAAAAAAAAGAAGTCCTCTAAAGCGAGAACAGAGAGGTGACGTAGAATTTGAATTGTAGGCGATAATTGAACTTTGTTTTATGTTTGTAAATGTTTTGCTCGTAATGTCCAAATTAAATATTTGTTAACGTCTAAACTCTTTTGTATTTTTGGCCATTGTAAGCGTAGGAATTCCACATATATTTTAAAGAAATTCCAGCTAAAAGGAGTTCATTAGTTTTGAGTATTCTAACAAAAGAGGAGATACTAAAAAAAACTTTTTCTTAAAAATATTCGAATGTTTTTTTTTAAAGTATGGAAGTTACAAAATATTTAAATGATGTGTCATTATGCTTTAAATAATTTTAGACAACCTATCACAGAAATATTAATAATGTAATAAAAGAGTTTATATTTTATTCAGCAAAATTTCATTATCGCTTGGACATTATTTAAAAAAACAAATTAAGAAATATGCACTGAATTATATATATATATATATATATATATATATATATATATATATATATATGGATAGATAAATAGATAGTGATAAAAAAGTAAAATAATCTTCATAAAGATTTTAAATAAACTTAATTTCAAAAAGATTTTTGTGATACTTAACTTTATCAAGTTGCCGCGTTACCTTAGTGGTCATGGTCACGGACTCGTGGTTTGCGGTTTCCGTCAAGTCTTAAAAATACTATAGACCTGCCGTGTTGCCGGGGCTCATGCACTTTCAATCTGTCTAGGTAAGAAATACTCCCATTGGAGTGCTGTGGAAGTTAGGAATAGGAGTTGCCAGATCAGGTGTCATCCACGTCACTTGGCCGAAGTTCAGAATTACGAGATCCATCGCCAACAGCCCTCGTATTGCTTCTGGTTGGTTGGCTGGCTTTATTAACATCGCACTAGAAGCAACAATAGAGCTATTAGCAACGAACCCCGCAATTCTGAGCCTCGGGCGAGTGGTGAAGACGACTTCCTAGCTGGCATCCTCCTCTTCTAACTTCCCCACCACACCAATCATATTGCTTATAATGCAATGTTAATAATACCGATCAATCAATTATTCCTATCTATATCAAAGCCATATGATGATTACCTTTTTATAGATCACTTATTTTCACTTCGTTTTCTTGGAAAGTATTAATAAAATAACATGATTGAAATTAATAGTAAAATTATGGGTAATTTATCATTTTTGATAGATGCATTTGCTTTTTATTATTGAAAATATTAGAAACACTGTTGCAGGTTACAATTTTCTATCACTACTTTCTTATTTTATTAGTTTTTGTTTTAAGATAAAAGTCTTCCCCTATTACCAGAGAGTACGTGAAGCTTTTTTAATTGAATTCTTTTCAATTTATTATCATTTTTCGTGCGGTGGAAGTCAAGAAGAGGGAGGGAAACTCAGGTGTCGTCCTCGTTACTTGACCGATATTTCAAATTACGAGGTCCGTCACCAATAACCTTCGTGTTGCTTCTAGTGCGACATTAATAAAACCAAACTGTCAAACTTCTAAACGTTGTTTAGCTTACCATACCATTTTTTCCCCACTTATTTCTTTTGGAAGATCGAACATTTAGAGTCCTGTCTCCGATAAAAAAGTAGTTGATTTAAAAATATTTCATTATATGTATTTTATTAATTTATCTTTATTCTTTTTCATATTTTGTGTACCGTGTTGGAAAGTAGAATAATCTGATTACTTTAGAAGGACTACCTCGCTAACTCCTTCACTCCGATTCAGAGCTTTTATTTTTTAAAAAAATAATAAAACGATGATTTTATACTTGAAATTTTTTTTAAAATGAACCTGTTTAGCTGTCATTTCCTGCTTTGAAAACCGTAAGTGAATATCTGTTTAAACAGCAGTTTTCTTTTGAAATACAGATAGAACAGTTGAAGAATTTTGGTTCAACTCCACAATTATTAAGAAACAACCGTAAGTTGATTTTTATTTATCAAAAGATCAAAATAAATGCTATGTTAAAAGTAATATGGTGAAGCTTAAAAAAGAAATAATACCGAATGTAATTCATTTTATATGTAATGATTTCAAAGGGAAAAAAAAGGAATTTATTATTATAATCAGGATTATTGCTTTAAAAAGTGACCAAGAAAAAGCATAATAGAGATGAAAAAGAACAAAGAGACAAATGATTACGCTTGAAAGCTCATCGGCAAAAAAATTTAATTAGAGTTTTAAAAAGAACAACGAGACAATTCAATATAAGTTTAGTTATGTAATGTAATAATTCATACTTCTAAAAAACAAGAGAGACGGGTAAGAACAATAACCGTCAAGAATCAAGCAGTAATAAAATAATTTATTGCTAAAAATAAAACCAAAACAAATTTGCTACCGGAAAAAAATTAATAGGGTTTACATCGTAAAGAAATGCTTTATTAATCTAGCAGAATAAAAATGAAGGGAAAAAATAGTTACCAAAAACAATGAGGATAGCGTGATGAATTGGGATAAGGTTATTTATTATTTGAGCAAAAAAAAAAAAAAAACATTGATAACGATTTATACGCTTTTTTTTATTGCATTATAATATATTATTTTATAAAACAAAACATATTAAAATATTATATTTATAATAGAGAACATTATAATTTAATGAGATAAAGAAATATAAAAATATTATAAGAAAAAGATATTTGATACGTAAATAGTAATATTGCATTATATTCACGGCTATAATGAAATAACTTTCATTAATTTCTGTTATAAATAATAAAATTACTTAAAAGTAAATATAGACCTGATGAGGAAAGCTTCTAAGAATTCACCATAAGAAAAATCACTTTTTGCTTGTTAAAGAACATCTGCTCCAATGAAAAAGAAAAGCATAATTTTTTTTACTTAATAGCCGTATTTAAAGAACAATCGTCAAAATAAAAGATGGGGAAAAAAAAGATCATCCTTAATAACTTCTGCAGTCTTCATTGCATCTGGACAAAATAAGCATCAATGATTATGGTTCAAAGGGAACTAAATTATGGTGAGAATGAAATGGTTAATAAATTGGGCAACATTTAGTTAAGTAATGTCTAATAAAGGAAATTCCAGTTCTTTGTATTTTAAACATTCCTTTTTCTTTTCTTTTGGAATAAAAATTTCCTTATATTTTTCATTTTTCACATTCTGTTTTAATGACAGATGCTTCCTTAACTTCCTGAAAACACATGAAATTACTCCTATTCCGTACACAACATCATTACTCCTAAGGTTCATGTATCAATGCTTGTTCTTTCTTTTTCATCTCTGGACATAAAGTTCTCGAAATTGATAAAGGACAATTTGTTGAAAAGGCATACAGTAGTACGATTCTTTGAAGTACTGTCCTTCCACATTTACACACTTGTTTCATTATTCAAACAACTGTTCCAAACATTTCTGGAAACCTTTTTTGGAAGTGCCTTCTGGTGTTTTATCATATTTTCTATTACCTCATCTGAATTAGCCAAACAATTTCGGAGTGATTTCATTTTTAGCCTTGGAAACAGATAAAAATCCCTGTTGTGTCATGTCGGGAGACTATGTAGAATGTTACACAGTGATAACGTGCTTAAAAAGGTACTTTTTCACAATTGGAGAAGAGCATCGTCAAACTACAAAAAAATTAATCGTTTCCCCCTCCTTTTACAGGCCATTTTCATCCGATTATATCTCGTAAACGTTTATGGATCTCAACAAAAAATTCTTTGTTGATAGTTGTTTGTTCCTGCCCCCAATTTGTCGAACAAGTTAAGTATTCTCGTGTGTTTTGGAACAGGAGGGGTGCCCAATTCGAAGATCGATGTTGGCATGCCTGTAGAGGACATTTCAAAATCCAACGACTGATAACATCACTTTGTTAGAGGCAACTTATTGTTTTTGGCGAGAGTAACTGAAATGGTTGTCGGTGGCTCGGTACTTTCCCTTGAAATGATTGTAACCTCAAAAAGAGAAAAGTTCCTTCTAGAAAGACTGAAGGAAACCGTGCCGGGAGTTTTTAGTTTGTAGAACGTAGAACTTTTCATTTGCTTTTTGTTTCATGCACAATTTCATATAGTCGAAAATTTAGAAGCTCATATAAAAGCAAACCTTGACACAAAAACTATCCTACTTGTACTGAACGCTTCCGACTGTCTATATCTTCCCGTCACAAGATCCACAGTCAACATGTCTCGTCATTTTGAGTCACACTAAGATAACATGTGAGCTGGTAACCAACACTCAACATCCAAGCCAACACGAAGCATTTTAACATGAATATATCTCTTGTTACCTAGAAGAATCAGGATTTGAACAATGCTGTCCTCCTTCGTTGAAGTCTCCAAATTTCTATCTTACAGCATGAAAATGTTTTTTCACCTGTAAAGAGTGGCTGTTCCTGTAAAGAACCTGGGATCTTACCTCTAAAGAACTTGCACTTGGACCTATGAGATCGTCGAAAAGTTACAGCGGTGCCAATTGCGTTTGAAGCAACTTTTTTTTTTTTTTTTTTTTTTTTTAAAAAAAAGTAATTAAATAAAATTTCTCCCCCTTTTTATAAAAATTAAGACTCAAAATTATTAAAAAAGGCCAAAAATACTACATTTGTATTACAAAATTTAATAAATTAAGGAATTTAAGCAGAAATTTGCTGAAACTTTACCCAAACGCAGAACACTCCGTAGAAAATTTTACTGCATTATTTAAATATAATTTTGTGATACACATCTATGATATAGGTTGACACAATTAACTAAAATGTAAGAAATATATTTACACCTGGAAAAGTTATAGCTTAGTGTGATAATTTCAGTTAATGTTTTGACAAATTTACCAATACCATCGAAAAAAAAATCCTTTAAATTAAAAAAGCATACATTTTAAAACCAAATCCTTAGTTCATAAGCTTAACAATATTAAAAATAATATACAATTCAAATTTTGAATAGATATCTCAATTATAGTTTATTTAATCATGTTTTGAGTAAGCATTATTTTTAAAAAAATCATGTTTTCCAGAAATAAGAAATTTAAGTTTACTTTTGTATTTTACTAAAAAATTAACAAAAAAAGCACAAACATTAAAAGTCCTCCACATTTATAAGTCTCACCCACTTTTTTCCTCACGTGCAACATTTTTTTTTCTTTCTTGATGCCCGATTTTTTTTCTGGCCTGTTTAATTTCAAGCAAAGAATGACGCTTTGAATAATCGATGCGATTTTGTTTATCCATACTATTGTATTGTTTCGGTGTATAATGGCCTGGAATTATTTCTAATTCCTTTCTAAAACTTAATAATCCACAAAATCCATCATTAATTTGGACAACGTCTAAATATGATTCTAGGTGTAAAGTTTGTGTTTCAACAAAGTACTTTTCGGTATTACAGACTAAGACATTGTTGAAACTTTCATTGACATTTTGAGTAAGTCCATGCAGACATTTAATGAGTCAATTTTTGGTCTCATAACTTCATGCATACGGGCTTAATTATATATATTATATTTGGATGTAGATCCATATTGGTATTCTTTTAAGGTTTACCTGTGAAGCAATAGCTCGTTGATATTTCCACCAACTGTCCACACCTTAGGACATTGTCCATGCATTGGTTTCTCCTTACTTGAACAACATTGGGCAAATGCAGCAACTGTGGTACTTTGCATATTTGATAAACTTCGTACATTGGACCCAATAGCTATCCCATAATAGTTTTGTAGTTTATTTATAAAATTATCTTTCAGTTTTCCCTTACCACCAAGTCCTTTTCTTTAAGCTTTTAATTTGAGAAGGTGCGCTCCAACTCTTTTTTGAATACGCCCAATGCACTCGAGCTTTCTCTCTGATTCATTGCCGTAAATATCTTGAACTGCATTGAATCCTTTCGAATCTCCATCTTCGTAGTAATCAACGTATCGAAGAGAACGTAAACTTTCAGAATGTTCAAATATACCATAAACGCCGACAACTTCCATGTTACTCAATGATCCACTGTTGTTTGTGCAAGAGTGATCGAGTTTATGCTGTGGTAAGTTGAGATATTTTTTATATTTATTTCAATTTCTGCAGAACTGTGGTATGATTTCAACATCAAGAATTTTTCCAGTTAAAAATGAAATTGTACTCACAACACCATTAAACGATGAGTAGCCTCGACATTGCCATTTCCATCGAGAGAAATCCCATATTCCGTAACTTTTGCTGATTTTTGTGTTGTAATTACAGCTTCTGCCGCAACGTTCACTGCACGTTTAACGACAGATACAGCAGTATGAAGAATTTTTTTTCTTTTTGTCTAATGATATGCTTGACCTCAAGGGTATATTTAAACTTGCAGCAATTTTTCCCCAGCTATATACATTTTTCAATGAGTGGAAGCGCATACACAAATCTAGTATTTACTTCAATGTTTAGTTTGTTCTTTTTAGATGTGCAAAGTCTAAAAGAAAAAGGGCAATGTGCTCAACATAAAGCGAGATTTGAAAAGAGACCAAATTTGCAATCTTCAACCAATTTCAAATTATTTTTGAGATATGATGGGCACAATAAAAAGGTAAAAGCACTGATTAGTAAGTCTAAAGATATTATACGATAGCCAGACAATGTTTTCCCCTTTATACGGTCATCATCAATAAAATGTTAGTCAAGTTCTTAAAGTTTTTTAGCACTTGTTGCAACGGTATCATTTATATATCAGAGTCAAATACTGTACTGACAGTGTATCGATTATCATGGAATTTACGTTTCCAATGACGACTATAATTTAATCCTCCCTTTTTAAAATTCAAAAAGAATATTTTGCTTGGTAATATTTCAGAAAAAAAAACAATGATTAATCTAGGAAAAAAGATTTACAGAGTAATTTAAATAGCCTAAAAGCAATTTCGTTTTCCGAATGCGAGATGTAAACAATGTGAGATGTTTGCCTATCGCCATTCTCTTTCGCAGAAATTCATGAAAAGTAATTTGAAATTTCGTGGTTTGGTTATTGAACATTTTTTAGTTCAGTTTAGTTTTTATTAACATCACACTAGAAGCAACACAAGGGATATTAACGATGGACCTCGTAATTTTGAACCTCGATCAAGGGACGAAGACGACACCAGAGCTGGCTCCTTCCTCTCCTAACTTCCACACCACGCCAACGGTATTGAACATTTCATTAAACATTTCGCTTCAAAAATAACATATTATTTTGCATAAATTATTAGAAATTATGAAGGATCGTCAAATTTCGATTAATTTAGATGACCTTAAAGTGGTACTTCCGGTTTGGTTGACAGCTATGACTTATTTTTTAAATTGTTATATTTTTTCTTCTACTTGTCCCAGACTCAAAACAAAAGCAGTTTTAGGAATCCAATGAGTTGGATTTTAAAATGGTAATATTAAAGAAATTGTAAATTTTAGCCGAAAACATTGTTTTAAACGTTGTGAGTGTTAGCGTAAATAATCTTAAGTAATGATGACAGTGATTAATTTTCGATTATATTGTCTATTAATATGCAACTGCATCGCTTAATATATTCTTGGAGTTTTATGATATACCTTTCAGGTGTTATTGTGAACTCAACGATATTGCTCTTCAAAATAACTTACATGAGTTTCAGGGAAACTGTGCTTTTAATTTTACAATTTTGATATGATATATCAAATACATAACATTACGTGTAATGCGTTAATACATTTTTGAACTACATTTGACAGCAATGGTCAGGTGACGAGATCAAAATCTAACATAAATAACACTTTCTCTTCCAAACCCTTTACAGTTCTCAAATGACTGGTTAGAAAAAACATAAAACAACATCAATTAATTTAGAGGACATTCCGTAATAGAATCAAAAATTCGAATTTGAAATTTTCTCTGATTTAGCCGTGACTGTTGATTGATTTTATTAACTTCGTACTAAAAGCAACACGGGGGGTGGTATTGGTGATGGACCTCGTAATTTTGAACCTCTGTCAAAGGACGAAGACGACACCTGAGTTGGCATCTCCCTCTCCAAACTTCCACACCACGTCCCCGGGAGGACTTTGAACCTTGAATATTTAATGTGCACTTTTTCCGGCTATACGGCGGATATTTTGTGGCACAAGGCTCGAGCCCTCGACTGGAAGAAAATAATCGTCTACGAACCCATGACCATTAGGCTACCGCGGCCACAATCACGACTGTACCTTTTAATAACCGAAAACTAAATTTTTTCAAAAATAAAAATAGAAACGATATTTTCCATTCATTGATTGACAGTTTATTAACGTTGCACTTAGAAGGTAACATGAGGGCTATTGACCTCATCATTCTGAACCTCGGTTAAGAGACGAGACAACACCTGAGCTGGCTCCCCATATCCAAATTTCCTTATCATGCCAACCGTACCAGGGAGAGGACTTGGATATTTGACAGATTTAACATTCAGCAGTTTTGCTACACGGTGGGGTTTTAGTAGTATCAGGGCTCAAACTCACGAAATAAACCAGTGGCGAGCTCGCGACCATGTCTCCTTGCTACCACGGTCATAACAATACTTCTCAAATATATCACGTGAAATGAGGGACAATCCACCTTTATACATCAAGAAATTAGTATGATGTTGTGTGAACATTTGGTAATTGAGGAATCGATTCAGATGTCGTCCTTGGCATATGTACGGAATTCGAAATGGTGAAGTCTGTCGTTAATCGTCGTCATGGAGATCGAATGTTAGGTCAGCTACAACAAATAAATAAATTCGAATGAGCCTCATATATCGTTTGTTACACCAAGGAATAATAAATTGAATGTAAGGGAAACTTATTGGAACCACCGCGGGTTGATTCAATTCCTAAGTACAATTCATTATTTCTAAAGCTCCCGCAATGAGCCGCCGGTTCATTGGAGAGAAACTTATTTGGAGGTTCCCAGGGAGGGAGTTTTCAATACCCGAATTTCCCTTTGATATCAGCATTAACTTAACGACCCTTCTGGGGGTGGTGGAGGAAGGGGTTACTCACCTAAATTCATCTATTCCTTCTCCAGAGTCCAGTTTCTCGGTTCCAGTTGATAATTATCGCACCCTAGAAAGTATTCCTTTCGCTGTTTCATCGAGTTGGGAAGAGAGGGAATAATTAGGTGAAGGAGCTTGTGTAGAGACATTTAATCTTTCTAATATAATGGAAGTTGTTCCGTGTTTTATTGAAAAAAAACATGCTAATTTCAGAATTAAAATTATTGTAGTTCTACGTAATTTAAACTATAAAAAGGAATAAAATTAAATTAAAATAAAAAAAAAAAAAAAAAAATGTATAAAAAGCACACTTAAAATGGAGTGAAAAACTATACAAATATTCTTAATTTTTGAAAATTCAACTTTTTTTTTTAGAATTTTGGAAGTAGAATGATAAGATCTCATTCATTATTCGTTCAATCGATTATTGTTTCTTATGTGTTAGAGATTCTTTTTTTCTTTAAAAAATAAACATTTTTTTTTTCTTAAAATTTATTTTATCTCTATTAATATAATTCAATCTTGTGAAAAGAAAGCTAAGAATTACGTAACAGTCATATTGAATTAATTTGAAAACCGTGTATAATTTAAGAAGAAAATTTTAAAATATTAATTATATTTAAAATAGAAAACATTAGGTAACACACACACACACACACACACACACACACACACACACACACACACACGCACGCACACACACTGTTATAAACGTATTTATGTAAGTAAAAATTGATGTAGAGATATCATATAAAGTAAACCGTTTTATTTATATATATACGACAGAGACATGTATTTATAAATATGTGTTATACAAAATACTACATTTGTATAGTAAGTTTTTTGTTATAGATACTATTGGATATAAAATATTAATTTTAATATCAAAACTGATAAACATACGATTCATTTAATTTAAACATTTTAATACATAGAATAATTTATTATTTCAAATTTATGATTAAAAATTCAACTTAAAAACAATTTTAATAAATGTTAGATTCTTTTCTTTAAAATTAATTGACCTAAATGACATGAAACAGCAATATTAAGAATGGTGGACTAAAAATACATAACAATAAAAATCACGTTAAAATTAATAAGAAAATGTATCAAAATAGAAATCGAGATATATAGCCTTCCAAATTAAGACATAAATTCTATACGTCTCAACCATAGAGTATATTCTTTGCCTTTACTATGCATGAAATAAATTACGAGGTCAAACCTTATATTTTGAATAATTTAATTTATTACAAAATTCGAGACACCAAAAAATCGCTCGAGATAAATTAAGAATCAATAGTTCTCGTTTCTTTTTAAATCAATTAATTTGCAATACTTCTTTTGATTTGAAAGATACAACAAAACTAATCATCCATTCTTGAGATAAACAATAACTCAATCGCAAGTAAGTTCTAGTCGCATAACTAAATTAGTTCACAAGTTGTTATTCCTACTATTAATATCAATTCGATTTATCCTAACTTAAATCTGCATAAAATATTACGAGGGTCATTTAATAAGTTTTCAGAAAATCTAACAGATGGCGCACCTAGCATCGAAAATGGTTTATTTTTAGTAATCATCATGACTCACCAGACAGTCGTCTAAAGTCTCATTTACTCGTATTCGTGATCATGGCACTTATCTTACCTAAAATATTCTTCGTCAAAACTTTTCCTTGTACTGATTGTCTTTTTAAACTGAGTAGATAATAGTGTCAAACAGTGTCGCATCAATTCAACGTAACTTGCACTTGGTGTTTGAAACATTTGCAGTATGCAAATACTTAAGAAACGTCACGCTATAAAAGAAATATCTATATGGGATTATAGTATGTTGATCTATGATTTCAACATGACGGTGCGCCTGTTCACAAGACATCTCCAGTGAAGAAGTACCTCGTAAAGGAATTCGGAAACCAAATAATTGGGTATTACCGTTTCGTTGATCTGACTCCACTGGACTTTTTCCTGTGGGGATACCTGAAGCAGCAGGTGCATGCGACGCCTCCACAAACATTGCAGGACCTTAAAAGACGCATTACGGATACTTGTGCCAACGTGTCACGCTCTATGCTCCAATGTGTGCAATGTGACATTCAAACGAGGGTCCAAAAGTGCACTGCAGCTGACGGTGAGAAGTTTGAACATGTCAAATAAGGGTATATTATTATTGTTATTTTTTTTCTATCTCCTATCGTTTTGTCAGTTCACAGTGTAAAAATACCGAAAAGACAAATGCGCGTTAAAACCGTTCTATTTTTTCGCATTAAGGCCTACAAGGTGTCTTTTCGAACTAAATCGATGATTCTCTACAACTTTGCAAATTACTTTTTCCCTATCTCGTTTCGTTTTCGATATTAGAATGCTAACTCCGCAATGTCCCACCAGGAGGCGACGTAGGCGGTTTCATTTAGTCACGCATGGCTACTTTACTATACCTAGACATCACTTTTATGAATATAATACATCGGCTGATAAGTTCCTTGTCTAAAGAAGAAAACATAACTTTTTCAGTCAAATTCGATTTTATTCATCAACACAGTCTCCTTCAAGAACGATACAATCATTCCAGCGTTTCTCTAACATTTCGATATCTTTCTTGAAGAATGATTTATCTTTGTCCTCAAAATAGGTGTTTATTTTGGTGATTACCCCCTCATTCGAGCCAAATCTTTTTTCGGTGAGCCTTTTTTAGGTTTGCGAACAGGTTATAGTCACTGGGGGCCGAATCTGGTGAATACGGTTGGTGCAGAAGCAATTCGAAATGTAATTCGTGCAATTTTGCCATCGTAGCCAAAGACTTGTGACACGGTGCATTGTCTTGCTGAAAGAGTATTTTCTTTCTTTACATGTGGGGCCGTTTCTTCAAAATTTTCTCGTTCAAACAATCCAGTTGAACCATGTAACAATTGCTATTGACTTTCTTGCCTATTTAAAGGTAATCGATAAACAAAATACCATACGCATCCCAAAATACGGACGCCATAACTTTGCCAGCACTCAGTTTTGCTTTGGGGGAGGTTCATCGTCTGCTGTCCACTCAGCTTTATGTCGATTTGACTCTAGTGTATAATGGCAGATCTAAGTTTAGTCCATCATTGCTTATCGATGCAAATTTTTTTTTGTTTCTTCCAAACAGCTTTAAACAGCGCTCGGAATCATGGACTTGTTGTTGGTTTTGGTCTATTGTTAGCACACGCTGCAAACACTTCGGAAACGGCTTTCTCATAGATAAATGTTCATGCAAAATAAAGCCTACACATTCGTTTGATATATTTAGAGTATCATCTATCTCTTTCAGCTTCACTTTATGGTTTGTCAAAACGATTTTGTGAATTTTTTTTCGTGTTTTCCTGTGTAACCACCTCTTTTAGATGACCAGAGTATGGCACATCATCGGTATTCGTACGACCACGTTTAAATTCAGCAAACCAGTCAATAATGGTAGATTTTCCTGGTGCAGAGTCCAGATAACACTTATCAAGAAATGCTTTCGTTTCAACGGTATTTTTTCTCATCAAAAAGTAATGTTTTATCAACACACGAAATTCTTGAAAACAAAAAAAAGTTGTTTCACTAAAACCAATGTAACTTTTGAACCAAACGTCAGATTATCATAAAAATTTTACCGCTACCTTTTGAAGGTTAGTACTTACTAAAAAAAATACTAATTTTGTATTTGGAGAGCCATCTGTTAGTTAGACTGGGAACTTATCAGCCTATGCGTTAGCGGTAGGCGTTCCGAAGCTAAGAGGGTGGCAAGGGACTATAGTGAGCACCCTGTATATATATATATATAT
>BMAW01091430.1:206170-234235 GCA_019974015.1 Nephila pilipes
GTTTTAACCAATTAATTTTTATTAATTATAAAAATTAATTGATTAAAACAATCGTATAAATGTATTGTTATCTAAAAAATCTTGTATTTAAAATTTCAGCTCAATCGAGCGCTTTAAAATGTGAGAAAAGACATCTTAAAGTTTTGATCCAGACATAGTTACAATGTGAGTAGAAGTAAAACCTTAAAAAGTAAATTTAGAATTCCTTTTGAAAGCATGTGCATCAATGTTTAAAGCTAGTTTAATTTATCACTGTTCGTTCGACTGTTAAACATAACCTAAGAATATTTTAGTAGAATACGTACGGTAAAGACTCTGGGAAAATGTTCTAATTAAGCCATTATAAAACAAGACGCTTTTCGAGTTAACAGAATCCTTAACTATACTTAACCAATTGCTCAAAACTAATTCTTTCTTATCAGAACTTGAGTGTAAAAAGAGAATAAAAGTTTTTCTTCCTTCCAGTGGCATTGGGAATTCGAGATCGTTTTTCTCAAAAAGAAATCGCTAATCTTTTATTTTTATACGTACGCCTTCGCATGGAATACCAACAGATGCTTTTCCTGCTCGTGCTCCGGTTGCATATCGTCTGCTCAGTGGTCCGAACCGAAGTGAAATGAAGAAAGGATGTATTTTGCCCCTGCGTGCGAATGGCCCGTTTTCAACTACAGAGTAGAAAACCCCTAAGTGAATTTAACGACTCGGATTGCAAAAAAGGTACTTCTCACACAAGATGTCTTTTGGTTTTTCTTATTTTTGTAAAAAAAAAAGTGAACATATTTCATTCGAATTCATCCGGGTGCATTTTCACTATTGTATTTCTGTGGGGTTTTTCCCCAGCCAGACACGTATCTCATCATTCACTCCTCCTTCCATTAAAATTTAAGGAAATTCGAATTATTTGTTTGTAAACATACCGCTCTGGACGGTTTTATTGCCAAGACGTGATTGAATTGCAGGCGTGTTTATATAAAGTTGTCCACTATGTATTTATGATTCAAGTTCTGTTATTGCTGTAAAATAGAAGGACTTAACTGATATAGCTTTAGTAAAAATCTGTCAAAATATCTACAAAATTTTCCTTGCATAAATTTAATATTTGCCACAAATCATAAAGTTTGTTCATTAAGCATCAGTATTAAAATAATAAAAAACAATTTATTGAAGGTATATGTACACAGTGAGTGTTGATAGTTTTAAAAATATTAACCTCATACATCATACACCGTTTCCAGCGCTTTTTTCAGTTTTTATACATGCCTTGGGTGTCGGTATCCGCAAGGTTGTTTAAGTTCGGAGTTGCTTTATCTGCTTCACTCGTCTGGAAAAGATATTCTTTTCAGCCTTTTGGATCCGAGAGCCTCTCAGACGATTACCTTCTTTAGGTGTGTACGGGAATCAAGACTCCCTCAGGTACCCTAGTGTTTTCTTCTCTTTTCCATGGAGTTTACTGCCTTTGGTAAACATAGATGACATGCCCCCGGAATACCCAAGATGGGGATACAGATCCTTCTTTATTTTCAACCCTTTTTTCTTGTGAATTAAATTTTATGATTTTTAAGAACCCACATTTCTTTTGATGTCTAAAGAACAGTTACATATAATTTTTGTAGTCGCGGTAGCCTAGCGGTCATGGTTTCGGACTCGTGGCAGGTGGATTTTGTTGAATCGAGCCTTGTTCACAAAAGAACCAGCTGTTAGCCGGGGCTGATGCACATTAAATCTGTCGTGGCCTAAAGTCCTCCCGTTGGTGTAGTGTGGAAATAAGGAGAAGGGGTGCCTGTTCAGGTGTCGTCCTCGTCACTTGACTTATGTTCAAAATCCCGAGGTCAGTCGTCAATTGCCCTCGCGTTGCTTCTAGTGCGACGTTAATAAAAACTAAACTAAACTACACATGATTTTTTTTTGCGCAGCATAGCTAGATTGGGCTCTTACACCATTAGTGCTAAATTTTACTTTAATTTTAGGGAAGAAAACGAGATCGGAGGGAGCCAGATTTAGTGTACAGAAAGTTTGGTCAGTGATGCGAAGTTATGTTTGATCAGAACTTCCCTTACAATTCTCGATATGTAATGGGGTGCATATGGCCGTGTTACCTTGTGGTCATGGTCTGCTGTTTAAGACTTGGATGGATAGACTATTTGTCTTTGTCATCCTGGACTTTCAATAGTACTGAACCAATACCATAACCACTAGTATCTGAATGTATCTTTTTTTTTTCTGCATCTTAAAGGTAATTTCCTAAAAAAAGGTATCCTGTGAGTCATTTCCTCAGGTTTGAACGATTCACTCTGTGAGCAATTCCATGAAAATTGCATTTTCCTTTAATAAGTCATGCAGAGGTTTTGAAATGTTATTGGCAAAGTTTTTCATGAATAGTTAAGAATTATTTGCCATCTTAATATGCTATTAAATGGTATCGTTATCTCCAACTTAAACTTGCTATTAAATGACAAGCAATTGAACTTTGGATCGAAATTTTACTAGTTATTCTTCTCGGTGTTCATTCCAATTTATAGCCTATTTCTTATTTGGATTATGGGTGTTCATTAAAGCTGCATGATGAATTTCTTAGAGCCTTTAGCGCCAAAGTATTTCTTTTATTGTTGTGCTAACATATGACTAAGTTGTGACATGTCTCAGCATCTAAACATACAAATAAAACAGTTTTAGTTTACAATGATATTCAAACTGCAATTATAGCATCCTTATGAGGATTCCTTCAAGGTTGTTCAGCGAAATGATAAATTGTTTAAATTGCATATGAAAGGTATGTCTATATTAATAGTTTGAAGCCAGCATATATCTTGAGTGGAATGGACAGCTCTACAAAACTTCGTCTCAGACTCCATGTGAAATTTGTGCTGACTTTGAATTGTTTCGTTCACCTTACATTTTTCTTTTCAGATTATTTTGCGTTTTCAGGTGAGCAGCTGAAGAGCCCTCCTTTATGTAAAGGAAGAGATACCAAATTCGTTTCCATTCAAATCCCTCTGCGTTTTCCAAATTAGATGGACGTAAATGAAGTCCATTCACTTCTACCTTCCAGTGCCAGAAACTATAAATAACAGTACTCGCTTGTTTGAAGCTTATCGGCGCTAACTTCTGTAATGCTCAACACTTGTTTTCTGAAAAAAATGTCATTAAAATTTACTTAAGAAACCAGTTGTATTTTAAATACTCAAATATTTAAGATCTGTATAAAATTTACTGTCCGCTGTTGTCCTGCATGGACAATTTGCTCTCCCTCTTGGGGACCACATCTTCTGCATCAAAGAAGACAAGAGCATCGATGTCGTACCTACCCTCTTTGAGTTCTTCGAGTTACTCAAAAACACGCATTCTGGATATGATTTGGTCCTTGTAAGTCCGATGGATCATATGGAAAATTTCCATTGGATATTTGTTTAGTCTAAATAATATTTCATTTCACAACGCTTCTCGATAGTTTATGGCATTAAATAATTACATACATTAAATAATTTGACTCAATTATCTTACAGTTAAATTTTTTTTCCATTATGTATTCCTTTTTTAACTGCCTAAAGGTTTTTATAAATAAAATTAATCTAAATTTCTAATCTCTGAGAAATTCTGTGTAAGCGATTCTCAGAAAATTTTAAAAAGATGAAGCTCTTAATGTTAGACAAGTATTTCAAACATTAAATAAAAAGAAATTCTTCAAACACTGCATATAATCTCAAAAATATTTACGTCAATCATTTGAATAAAAATTTCAGTCTTCTAGAAGTAAAGAAAATCTAAAACTAAAGATATTAAAATAAAATAAAAAAAAGTTAAAAGAGATAAGAAGTTGAGCCCAAAAAAGCTAAGCCACTACCGGAAATAATTTATTTTAAAAATGGTTAAGAAGACTTTAAAAATGGACTTTAATTGTGAAAAGTTATTTTTTCATTATGAGAAATTACGAATTCCATTTGTCTACCGGTAGAGTAAGTATCGAAAATTCGGATGGAAAATCAATAAAAATACATTTCATTATTTGCATTGCTATAGCAAATTATCTAACACATTTATCGTTTTATGTATTCTATTTTAAATAATCATACAATTTTTAGAAGGAATTCATCAGGAAAATAACAGCCAACATTCTACAACTACGGGAAACCCCGGACAGTAACCATGACATGTTTGTACCAAAACTACATCCGACAACACAGTTTCAAACTTATTACAATAGTTAGAGTGTTTCGATAAATTTTTTTGAAGGAGCTATCTTGAATCAATGAGTTGACAACGCTGTTCTGTTAGCTTGCGTCTCTCAAGATTCCAACACTTGATACCGGAAAACTCTCCGGATATTTCTTGTTTCAATTCAATTTCCTGTCGAAAGAACCCGGGGAATTCCAAAGCGTAGTGATGAAGTTTAAAATTCGCTTAGAATACGGATTGCGACAACATTTGCCCTACACTTGTGATATTCAGTTTCTTGGACTGATAACTTTCAAAGTCTTTAAGGAAACCAATGTGAATACAGAAATGAACAAAAGCTATCGATTCTAGTCCAAGTTTTGAAAATGATCTCAAGGATCCTTTTATTGTTTAATTGGAGGAAGTGTAGTAAATTCTTTAAAAACGGCAATTTTTCATAATTTTTATGAATATCAGACTGAAAAAAATGAATAATAGACAAAAATGTTTTAGCTAAATTGCCAAATTGTTCCTCTTTTTGTTAATGATTATTTAAACACTCACGTTGGCCTAAAAGTTTGCAGAGAGCACATTCGCTACTTGATAGAGGTTCAAAATGACGATTCTGTTGCCAATAACCTCTAAAGCAAACAATAGAAGGCTGCTTTCCACTCTCTATGCAGAGTAAAAATACATCAAATTCAACTGAGAAATATCCCTTAGGAAAAAATTTAATTTTTGAAAAAAAAAAAAAAAGACCACGCTACTTGTTTTGAAAAAAATGTGACATAACTTTGTGTGTTAAGAAAATTATATGTTGGAATATTTCAGGAATAAATATTACACAATTTTTGTGTAATCTTCTGCTATGTGAGTGTGTGATCATTGTTGCGAGCGATGAGCATTCATGTTGGCTCGCTCATTACGTTTTCTTACTCGGCTTAAGAGTTTTCTATTAGTGTAATACAGAATTTGAATGTACTATCCATGATTTTCTGCCGGTGTTTATTCTCTATATTTCTTTTGTTCTCGGTACAGAATGTTCTAAAATATGCTCAAGTTATGATTCCCAAGAAATCTTGAAAATATTTCGATTTATTAACTTCTTCTTTTTATGTCAACGATATGTTTGTAAAATATCAGAAAAGGCGCAAGGACCCTCCGATTAATGTATGGGATTACACAGCATGTGACATTTTTTTTTCTGTCCCCGAAAAAGGGTTGGTCTCAGAGTGTTCTTGAATTCATGGGTCATATTCACGATACAGTGTATATAGAGTACAGCATTACGCAGTCGACAATGAAAAGTGATGGCCGGAAAACAAGAAATAATGAGGAAATTGGAAAAATCTATTCATTTACATTATTGCAGAAGTTTTGCTAAGAATGGTTTAATACAATTAAATACTGAAGCGCGTTAGATCTTTAACAGTGATAAAGCCCTAGAAATGTCAATGTCATTATTATCGCGTATTGTAGCTAGTAGAGAACAGCCCGATGCGATCCTCCTCTGCCAGCAGTCAACTTCATTTCAAAGCGTATTTCGAACGTAACGAACCGATCTATGCTCTTTGAGAAAGCAGCGTATCTTGTAAAGAGCTGCGAATTGCAGCAGGAGACCGGCGTTAAGGTTTTATCGTGAATGCTTCTCTAATAGGAGAATGCTAGAGCACACATTTTTTCTGCGTTTACACTACCAGCTTTGAGAGAACAGCTCATTTCATGTCAGGATACAGAACCCATGTATGAGTTCCAGAAATGGAAGAACGTATTCTGAGAGAGGATGGAGGTAATCGAAGCCCTAGCGCTAGATCGATAGTACGGTCATGTCTGTAAAAATACCATATTTACATTTTGCATTAGGAAAGACTTTTCCATACCTCTTACAGGGAATGCAAGCACTGAATGCGGATAAATATCTACGGCGCGTACTTTAATAATTAATATAAATGAAAGGTTTTTTCATTTTCTGAGTATTTCTTGTATTTCCGCCGACGCTTCGAATTACTATCCCCACGTTGATATAAAAAAAATCTATCTCTAAATGTATTTTACCTTCCCTTCAAATTTGGTCCCTGAGTTTCTTGGACACTCTGTATATGTTTCAAATTCCCCAAAAGTTCTTATTCGTAGAAATTTTTGATTTTACACAAATATAAGCCAAATGAAAAAGTACAATATAATTCAAAAGATTATATTAAATGAATTGCTGTCTATCTTTTTAATAAGTTTAAATAAATTTTTACACATAAAACGTTTTTTAATTGATATGGTCCACCAAACACATGGTATGGAATTCGTTATATTGGAGAGATAATTAATAATTACATAAATATATATTTTCAAAAGAAGTCTTTTCTTTACCACCGTCCTTTATTTTTGCTGGAAAGAGTATCTCAAGAATCTTTTTAATCAAGTTATAAAATATTTTCTTTAATATTTCATTATTAAGATTTATAATATAATAATATTGACTATTATATGAATGTATAATAAGGCATTGGTTATTTTTTGATAAATAAATTTGTTTAAAATGTAAGGTATATGTACCTTTCAAAAAGCTAAGTATTCATTAAAAATTGATTCACTTCAAATGCAATTAAACGTCAAATAAATTTTGATTTGAAATGAATTTCAAATGTATATATATATATTCAATTTTCATATTAAGAATTCAAGACTTTTAGCAGCATTAAATGTTTTTTTACGAGTCTGTTTAAGTTTATATATATTAGATTTCTTATTCTTCAAAACTTTTATTTATTTCGAAATAAAAGGAAAATTCTTTTACACCTCATTGTGTTCCTTATACACAACCTTTTGTTTTTTACTTGTTTTGCATAATGAAGCAAAACAAAAAGACACAAACTTTTTCGGAAAAGTCTCGCTTTTATGTTTTAAACTAATTTTACCTTAAAATGCCGTTTTTTTGCCCAAGTCCTATTACGGAGAAAAAACTCATTTTATTCCCTCAAAGGGAATTGAATTAGTTGTGCCCAGGCTTCTAATAAATTTTAACATTCGAAAGGGGATTTCAAAAAAGAAAAATACTTTTCTTGATTTCAAAAGTGTTAGTATTGTTTTATTTATGCACATCTAAAAGTGGAAGTTGAAATTTTTTCGTGAGGTGAGTATTTTATCGTATTTTTCTGTCCAGTCAAAGCTTATAAATTTTTGAGAATAAAGATAAAACGGATACCTTAGAAATCTGAGAAAAACAAAATATATTAAAGAATTGAAGCTTAAGATTTATCAAAGAATTGTATTAGTTTTCTTTATAAGTTAGTTTAATAACTTGTACTTTGATGACAAAAGTTATCAGAAAAAATTAGTTTCATACAGATAGGATTAAGAATAAATTACACATAATTAGAATTCCTGGATTCACTCATAAATCATGTGATTTACCTCAAACTGGAAGTTAAATAAAATAAAAAGAAAGTGTTTATCAGTCTAACAGCTCTAAAAGGGATTTACTTTCAGGGATTTTACTGAGTATGAGCACCATGAACCTATGTTTTTTTAGTGATCTTTTTCTTCCCCTGGTCTTTATTGACTTCGGTAAATAAGGGTGACGATCTTACGCGATATACCCTAATGATCCTTCTCCATTTTAGACCCTTTTTATCAACCATTTTTTAAAAATTTCTTCAATTTCTCTTAAGTCTAGAACCAATTTACATCTTATTTGGAGCAGTATAACCACATCTGACCCATTCGCATTGAATTCGGCTGTTCTTGTCACTAAAAGTGAGTTAGATTAGATTGGTTTTGTTAACTTCACACTAAAAGCAACAAGAGGGTTATTAGCGACGGACTTTGTAATTTTGAACCTTGGTCAAGTGACGAGGACGACACCTGAGCTAGCAGCCCCTCTCCTAATCTTTACAACATGCCAACGAGAGGACTTTGAGCCTCGACAGATTTAACGAGCATCAGCCCCGGCTATGTGGCTGGCTTTAAGTGACATCAAGACTCGAACCTACGACTCAACGAAAACGGCGTACCGCGACCATGACCACTATGCCACCACGACCTAATAGCAAATTAATAGCATATCCGGGCCGTAGTACCTGGACGGTTATGATGTATTTAACACTCGGTGCCTGTAATACTTCATTGGAACCGTGTTTTCGACTCATGAATCTTTTTAAGATCAATCGTATAGAGAGAATGAGGGTTATTCAATCTGCATGGGCTAAAAGTCCTCACGTTGTCGTGGCGTGGATGGAAACAGTCAGTGTCAGCTGTCGACCTCATCATCTGACCTGATTAAAATATTTTCAGTGTTTTGATGGTGGTTAACAAACATTTGCACTGTGTAGTAACAAGAAGCCAGTAGCTTCAGCAATATACTAGAGTATATTATTATTATTCAACTCTCTTATCAATGAATACCCACTATCAAAGGCTTAGAATGTTTCATTAGGCTCCTGGGAAGAATGATGCAGCTTCGGTTGACATAAAAGTTCTAGAATTTGGGTTTATTGTTGTTGGTAATCTGGTGGTTAACAGACCTATTTAGACGACTAGTAATGGTCACGAGTTTATTAACCTATGAGGTTGAAGTCCAGCCGTAGGTTCGAACCCTGATTCCACCAAAGACCTGCAATTAGATAGATTGATTAACTTTATCAACGTCACATTAGAAGCAATACGAAAGCTATTGGTGACGGACCTCGTAATTTTGAATCTCGGTCAAGTGAAGAGGATGGCATCCGGGTTGGCACCTTTCTCTCCAAACTTTTACATTATATCAACAGAAGGACTCTGAGCTTCAACAGAGAGGCTTTTGAGATCAGGTGTCGTCTATATTACTTATAGTAAAAAAAATATACACGCATCTAATAGTCGATTGTATTGCTCTATCGTGAAGTTAATGTCTTGACGCCTTTGGCCACATATGTGGACATTTATAATTATAATTACAATCATTAATAAGAAACCCAAAAATTTGATGATAAATTATTCACTTCAGAATTTCTTAACAACAACAACAAAAAAAAATACATAAGGCTTATGGTTTGGCTAAACTGTTAACGGTATTTATGGTGTATGATTAAGAATATGAAAATAGCCCCAGATTGGACGGTATCATCAAAGATGTCGCGACCAAAATTGTGCAAGACGAACTCATTATATTTGTGAGAAATATGAAGTGCTGGAATTTTCCGAATTTATAAAATCATTTTATTTATGTGTATAAACTATATCAACACTCAACTGCTACAAATTTGAATCTTTATAGGTTTTTCGTGCGTTTTCATTGTTTTACACATTTTTTTCTTTTTGAATTCCGGTAATTAAAAATGAATAAATAGTAAAAAAACCAAAAATTAAGTCATTTTTTTTCTCACTGTAAAAAAGCGTCTCTGAGTGAATGAAAGCACAAAAATAATCGTGAAATCATATTTGTTCATGTTTTCATGTAGAGTATATAGAGTTATATAAATAAACCGTATATAATTACTGAAATATTTGTATTTAAAGTCTTAAGAAACAAGAAAATAAAATTAATATCTGTCAAGCTACACTTATATTTCAGGTTCAAGGGGTTTCTTTAGAAATAAAGGTCAAATTCACTTGACAAACTAACCACGACCGCGAAAAGAATTAATTTAGAAACCCGAAGCCTAAAGAATTGATCAGCCTTAGAAGACGATTCTAGAATAACAATATTTTACTTCTATTTTCAAATTCCTGTCGTTATTACAAATAAGAATTAAGAAATGTTGCTGTTCCAAGCATTCCTACAGTCCTCCCCAGGATTATCAAAATGCAAGCAGAGCTCCGAAATAAGATAGGAAGACTAAATTCCAGTATTTTAGACTTAAGAATTTAGCATGATTAATTTAATGTTAACAACCTTATACTATTATAAAACTCTATATATATTGATCACAAAAAAGTTATTTTTTTTGTGGTTCATTTTTCTAAAATTACCTGAAAAATTCTTTGAAATTATAATACTTGTCTTTAATCTTTTTTCTTTTTTTAAGAGAAGATATTTTTTAAGTATACATTAGCCTTCTTAGTTGAACGTTTTTGATTTAAACTGTTAATTGTGTAAGCATATTTTTGCATTATCAAAGACCATTTCCGAAATACTCTAATTTTTACTGAAATTGAGCTTTTGCTAGCAATCTTCTTACAATTGAGCTTTTGTTGCAACTCACTGACTCGAAGACCATCTCAGGACTAAGTAACTATATCATGAGATTAAAAAAAAAAAGAAGTAGAGTGTAAAAACACTTCGCGTGCACAAAATGATCAAAGCGCCCTCTATATATTTGATACAAATGAAAAATCCTGCATATATGAATATTTCTGCATAATTTGTTATTCGAATATATATTTATCTATTTTTGTGAATGATTTTTAATTGAATCAAAAACAATGTTCCACAGTCATTATGAAGTTTTTAAAATTTTTAATATATAAACATTAACTAAGATATTGATACATAAATCAAATCAAAAGCTTAGAAAATTAGATCCAGTCATGTGTGTGTATGTATTTTACTTGATACAATTCAATATTCAATAAACAAGAGCTTTGTCTAAAAATGTTTTAGCCATTTGATTCGAGAATAATAATAAATAAATTATCCAATGAAATATTCTGAACACTGATATTGTTCAAATGATATATCTATAAGGACTTAATAAATTAAAGGGAAGTCTTAAGCCGTATGCGATAGATAAGATAAAAATTCAGGATCTATTTCAGACGAAAATCTTTCTTCAAATTAATGAAATTTATTGGGAGTAAAATTCAATTAAACCTCTAAATTCGCTTTAGTGTAATCTTTTCGTTTACTTTGTTTCTTCTTCTCACCCTAGTAGCGTTCGGCCTAAAATGAAAGTCTTTAATAGAAGGATAAATTCTTTTGCCTTTTGAGTTGTTACTCTAGTTGTTTTCCCTATCATTCATCAGAAAAATTTAAACAAATAACAATGAGCCACTCAGATAATAGTTTTTAAAATTATTATTTGTTCACTTCTTTGTTTATTTTTGTAACCCATGGACGGGAGGGAGAAGTAAAGCAAGAATACCAAATAACAATCGATGACAAATTACCTTTAAAAGAAAGTTCTTGCTTTCAATTTCATTTGGTTTCCTTGTTTATTGGAGGCATGAAATGCCACGACGAGTAGTGATTTTAATGCAGATGGTTGGAGGTGTGTGTTTATGTGGGGTAATTACGCTCCATTCAAAGTAAATGTTTGTGAAAAAGTATTAGAAACAATCCTTTCACGGGAAATAAGATATAGAGCGATAAATGTTATGGAATAAGCTGTTCAGCGTAATTTATAAAAATAAAAGAAAGAAAGCAAATTTGTTTACATATACACAAGGCTGTGTCGAAACTCATGGGAAAAAATCTAAAGGGTTATAGAAAACATCTAAAGGGTTATAGAAACATCTAAATAAGCAATTATCATCACACAATGCATAGGTGGAGAGCAAGCGATGAACTGCTAGAGGGCGCTGTAGTGGGAAGTATAAAGCACGTATTTTCTTATACATCGTCATTTATACCGCGGATTTCCGGAGACATAACATTTTCTTGCTTTCTGTAAGTCGCCATGCCTCCTGAAATCTTTGATAGAAATGACGATGTATAAGAAAAATTGCGCTTTATGCTTTTCATTTCAGAGCCATCCAGCAGTTAACCGTTTGCTCTCCACCTATGCATTGTGTGATGATAATTGCGAATTTGGATGTTTTCTATCATCCCTTAGATTTTTGCCCATAAGTTTCGAAACACCACTGCGTAAATATAATCATAAAAGCACCCAATAAAAGTTTTGTTAGTGTATATTTTTACTGTCAAAAGAGCATTTTATTCAAATATGAGAAAAATTAAGATTTTCCCCAAAATGTGATAACTGAAAAGAAAATTAATGTAATGACATTTTGTAAATTGAATATTGCTGAATATAACCGTATGTACGGAATAGACTATTATTTTGATAATATAGCCCTTACGTAGGAAGCTATGGTTGGTCGAGTATTTTCTTTAAAATTCTTCATAATTTTCACTTTTTTGCAACATAAAAAATCTTCCACTCAATATCAGGTGTGGTTATTAAATAATGAGACTGACGTTTCGACAGAAAAAGTACGCATGCGCCAAACGCTAATGACAACAGCTGTTCAGCATTAATTTTTCTCTTTTAAATGCATTGCCTCTTGTTTCTGTAAACAAATACGTATAGCCGTAGCCTTCGAACATTTATTATTTTTATTACCGTAGAGTTACTTTTTTGTTTTATCGGAAAAATGATAAGTAAAACGATAGAGCAACGAATTGTGAAATTTCGCATGAAACTTGGAAAAATCGCAACTGAAACTTATTATTTGTTAAAAGAAATGTATGATGATGAATGTTAATCGCGTACACGTGTTTTTGAGTGGTTTAAGCATTTTCAAGATGGCCGAGAAGACGTTGAAGATGGTTCCCTCCCGGGTCGCCCATCCATGTCAAAAACTAATGACAATATCGAAAAAATCGGTAATCTGATTCGATCTGACTGTCGGTTAAGTATTCATGCGATTTCTGAAATTGTAGGAATTAATAAAGAGTTCGTACGGCAAATTTTATATAACAGTTTTAAAATGCAAAAGTATATGCGAAAATGGTGCCTGAAATTCTCCCATTTGAACAAGAAGTTAGCAAAAAGGTTTGTACTGACACTTTGAATACCATTGAAAATTATCCAAACTTATTGAAAGGATAATAACATGTGACGAATCGTGGAATTTTACTTATGATCCTAAAACGAAGCACTAATCCATGCACTGGAAGAGCCCATCTTCACCGAGAGGCTAAAAATCTCGAATTATCAAATTAAAATCAAAGCAATCATGATTGTTTCTTATCGATATTCATGGGATTGTGTACCTTCACTGGGTTCCTGAAGGACAAATTATTAATCAGCATAACTCTCTTCACGTTCTTGTTGAGCTCCGTGAAAGAATAAGGGGGAAATAACCCAAATTGTAAAAAGTAAAGTCATTCCATATTGTGTATCAAAAGGTTTCTGTCTAAGTATAGCATTCCACTGTTAGACCATCTGCCTTATTCACCAGATCTTGTGCCATGCTACTTCTATCTGTTTTCTAAGGTGAAATCTGTATTAAAAGGGACAAGATTTGAGTCCGTTGAAACTATGAAAGAGTAAGCAATAGGCGTCCTGAAGGTGATAACAGAAGATTTCCAACACTGTTTTGACCAATGGAAGATTCCCATGGAGCACTGTAGGGATAGAAGAGTGGCGTATATTGGCAGAGGTGCTTAAGAAATGTTCAACATGTTGTCCACTGTTTTCTGAAACAAGTTGAAAGTATAAAACAACATGTTACACAACAGATTGTTGAGTATCAGTTGTGGTGTTGTGGATTTGTTGCGAATTGCGTGTTTTCAATTCAGCTAAGTTCATTATTAAAGCCCCTTTCACAATATGTTTTAGGTAACCTTTACTCATAGCCAGAAGTTGAAAGGGTTCAGATGAAATGATCGTAGTGGTCAGGATGCTGAGAAATCATGACAGATAATTCTGTCATTTCCAAAATCAAAATGCATGTTGAGTAGCTGCTTCACCAGATTTGAAATGAGCTGAGAAGCGCCTTCTTGCATAAATTTTTTTTTATCCACACATCATGCTGTAGCAGTGTTGAAATGAGCTGGTTGTGCAAAAGAGATTCACAACTTGTCCTTTTGACTGTATAGGTGACAAAACCCAAAGGACCAATCTCCTCGAAAAAGAAAGGACTAAAGATAAATGCTGCCGAAAACTCGCACCAAACAGTGACATTTTGAGAATGGAGAGGTGATGATTGCAATTGAAACTTATTCTCTCTTGCCGATATTCTGCAATTTTGCGTATTGAAAGAATCTTTGAGATAGAGATGGACTTCGTGTATCCACAAAATGTTCCATAACCCAGCATTGTCTGTTTCGATTCGAGCAAGAAATTGCAGGGTGAAAGCTTCTCGTTTGGGCAGGTCAGTAGGAACAAACTCCTGAACATGCGTAATTTTGAATAGTTAGCAATGCAGTCATTGGACCAGAGCCACTTTTTAAACTTTTTAATGTCGGAATTTCTTCAATGCAATTGCCGCGTAATCACCGTTCTTGTAAAAATATTTCGTAAGCAGAATCCGATCCTTCAGTAACAGAGTCATTGCTTCTTGTATCTTCTAAGACGCAGAATTACAGGAACTGCATGTACTACGTGTTTAATCACACATGTAATGTGTGGTCCGCCTGACACATCTTTTAACCATCATCTTGAAATTCATATATTTGTTACAGCAATCGTTTTTTAGACTCTGATCAGTACGGAGACCTCTATTAGTACCCTTTTGAACTATTTTTTATTTCTTTTGCAAAACAAATTTCCATTGCCTCACGTATACTCAGATGAAATATCAAGTCATTCAGTCCAAAGATTCTTTTTTTTTTTACTGCTGTGTGAAAGTATAACTTTAATTACAATCACCCTGTAGTACTCCAGTACTATATTAGTTACAAGTACACATATGTTAAGAATAAATAATGGTTGCTGCATGAAAATCTTATATTTTATAATTTGTAGTGTTATAATTTTGGAAACAATCACCCATATGCATTCTGGATTTTCCAGGGCAAATATCACAAAATTCACTAATTTCTCGTCTTTTTTCTGATTCTGAATTTGATTACGAAGGTGCGGAAATTAAAGCGATGTGATTGATTGATTGTTTTTTTAATTAACGTCGCACATAGGAACAACCCGATGGCTATTGCGACATCGCCATTTGGAACCTCTGTCAAATGACGAGAATGACACCTGAGATTGATACATCCCCCTTCAAATTTCCTCACCGTGCCACTGGCAGTACTTGGAGCTTTTACATATTAATGGAACAACCACTCCGCCACACGGTGGGCAGTTAGTAGTAGTATCAGGGCTGGAGCCCCTAACTCGGTGGTAACTATGTCAGACTCGTTTTCGCGATCAGGACCTCTAGGCCACCTTAGTCACGTGACTGTGATAAACACATGCATCAGTTTTTTCAAAAGCGCTCCTGTAAGAGAAACAAGAGTATAGCCAAATCAGCGACATTGTCCATAAAATTCAAATTTTAAAAGTCACATTATCGGCGACAGCCGAGTGCAAAGGGTAAACGTAAAGTAAAGTATGTTAAGTATGTAAAAATTAGAACGAGAGAAATGTCTTTTCAGATTAGGATTAAGAATCTGAATATCTCTATTTTATTTCTTTGAGGATATCTTAGATTGCATTCTTCCCAAGAAATGTTTATTTGTGGTTTTTTTTTTGATGAGTCATAGTTATATCTTTCATATACACTAGGTAAGTCCAACAAAAATTCACAAACTTACACATTTCAAGAGTTTGCGATTAAAACTGCCATTAATAATATTACAAATACCAATTCAATTTGATATTTTTATATGTGATGGACTTTTGAATTGACACGTGTATTAGCAACGAATCATTCATAAAATCTTACTCAAACAACTGTATTTACTTCTCAATTTGAGTGCAAAGAGTTTACTAGCATCTATTGATTTGACATCCATGCCAGCCGTGTGTATTTAGTGACTTGCCGCAGTGATTACTTATAATGTATTTCTTTCTACAGTGTTTCCTCGAAAATAAGACTTTTATATTAATTTTTGCATCTTAAGACAGGTTAGGGCTTATTTTCTACGGATATCTTATTTTTCACTCATAATAATTAACTTTTGTTCATGTTTAAAAATTCTTAATGTTCTAAAAATATATTTATTCAGATTCAACAAATGCATTTATTCACGTTCAAGAAACATTAATAAATGATCACAATCATTTGTTCTAGTATAGCCATGTCGTTTTCTGGAATATCGTTAGCAATGCTCTAAATCATGAATTCCGGCCAGAATTCTTCGAGACTTCATTTCCTCTAAGACCATTTGCTCTGACAATAGAACTCTTCTTAAATGAGCTAATCTTGTCCATGTAGCCTGCGCGTAAGGCATTGACAACACAGCTCTTCTTTACTTTATCCCATACATTTTTCATCCAAATAACGACTTCTTGTAGCTTAGGCTTCCCAAAGTTTCTTTGTTGATTCCTTTCCTTTCTATATTCAATGCAATCATTGATTTCAGTACGCAAATGGTCTTAAAATTAGTTTGTGTATTGCAATATTAAGAATCTGGAGATATGCAATCATTCCTGAGGAAATCGTTATTTGATCAGTTCTTTCTACAGGGAAGTTCATTTTTTAGCGTGGTGAGTTCTGGCAGAATCCCAAACTAACAAAGCTTTTTGGCCACTTGTAAAACAAGTAGTAGAAATAAATCAACCCACGTTCTTATTGATACTTGTGTATATAAAGCCTTTTCAGTCTTAAGAACATAAATATCTCAAACACGTTCAATTTTCTCTTTCTTGACCTTACAGATGTTTAGAGGGTTTTTTCTTTCCCACGAAACTAATTTCCAAAATGCATGTAATGTGTGCAGTTTCGTATCCAAGGAAAGGTATGAATATTGCAGAGGAATTCCTCTAATCAATGGTAGCTTGAGATCCTTGACCCATAAACACTGCAGTTTCATCTATAGTAATCATATTCGAGAACTGGATGAGATACTTTTCAAATTGGAAATACTAAAGTGATTAAAAGTGCACTTGTGATCACGTGTTTTGTTGATAGCATCTAACTTCCCTGATGCCATCAACGAAACATTTGAATGCAACTGCACATTTAATCTTTTCAGTACCTTTCAATTTGAAAAAAGTATTGTCAATCTTCTTAGAGACAGTTTAAATCGCTGGAGGAAGCCATCCACCTAGTATTGTATTGCTTTGAATTCGTCTGGCGATATGTCTAGCTGTGGTGCCATTACAAGGGCAAATGCTTGGATATCAGTCCTGCACACAACCAAACACTTTGCTCTTCTGTCAACAATCCATTCACAGATTATGTGTTCCAATTCAGGAAATAATGGTAGCTGATTTAATCCACACTTACCCTTCTTGGCATTTATCTCGTCGATTTGTGAATCGACGTGATATTGTACATATTATTGTACTCTGATCGTCATTTTTTGGTCCCTTCGTAGTTCAAGCTTCTTCTCTTTGAAGAAAATTAAGACTTATATCACAGGAGTCTTTCACAATTTTTTTCTTGTACTCCACGAAATAACTCTTTTATTTTTCTCTCTCATTTTATCTGAGCATCAGAATTTATAGTCTCTTAAATTTATAATTAAATCCATTGCTAAACGTCATTTGTATACATTTGTAAATGATGAACGAACGTTCTTTACTACTTAGAAAAGACTCGATAAGTGAGATCAGACCTGCTCTTCAACGAATTATTTTTTGCAATTTAAATTGAATTAACACGGAAATATGAAATTAAAGCATTTTTAAGATTTCATCACGTTAGTTAAGCATAGTAACTAACAAAATATTAGATTTGGTTTTATTTAAAATATTTATTTTGGTTTTATTTGGTTTTTTAAAGTCGCACTAGAAGCAACACGAGGGCTACTGGCGATGGACCTCGTAATTTTGAGCCTCGCTCTAGTGAATAGCAAAAGAAAAGTATCTTTGCTTTTTTTTTATTTGATTCAGAAATTCTAGAATAGATTTTAACAATTCATCAATCTGAATTCTATTTATTTTTTGTTCGAGTAAATCTGTAACATAGTAACATTAAAGAATCGTCCTAAAAATTCATAGCATTAAACATTTTTATTTTGATATTGGTTATTTGAATAATAATAATTTATTTTTCATTCCAGCACTTGTAATAGAATAGGATTATATATATTTTTTAAAAAAATTGTTTGATTCAAAAATATTAAATCATTTAAATTTCCAAACGATTTTCTTTTCATATTAAACAATTTTCAACAGGACTAAGTTTCTTTAGAAGTGATCTTAAAAACCCTTCTTCTTTTATTGATTAAAAGCTCGTACGATACGACAATGGTTTCAATCTTTGTAAAACCGCTAGAAGTATACTGTTTCAATAAGAGCATTGTCCAAGGAGATTTTTTATATTTTTTCTTCACCAGGTACATTTTCGGTTTGGGGTTGCGAAGCGCCGTTATTTTGAAGTTTCTAAAATATATATAAAAGACGTTTGTGTGCTAATCATGTTTTTTTACAGTGAATATTGAAAGGTAGAAATTGTTACGGGATATTGATGATTCGATTGATGAAAACTGTCGTATCCATTATTTTCAGTTCGTTTTTGTAATTTTCAGAGTAACGGAAAAATACTCTTCTTTCAGAAAGTATATATATAGATAAAACTCATTCTTTTTTTGTGTATTCCATGAATAAAATGAATATTGTTTCACGGAATACTCTTTCTTTATTCTTAACTAGCTTTTCGCTTCAAAATGTGACGTTAATAAAAAAATCAATTATTCAATCCAAGCCTTTGTTGTCTCTCATAAATCAAGCAATATTCATGTAGTGTATTTATATTTATTCATTTACTTATTCTTTGTAGTATAATGTAGGTATTTAGAGATTGCTATTCGAATACACTTTCTTTTTTGTTTTAGAATTACAACTCTTTCGATTCAATCATTTAATGATGATATACGATATAATTTATTGTTAGTAAACAATACTTTCAGCAAAACGCTCACAAAACCCACAAAATATTCTTTTAAATTCTAATACTGCATAATTGAATTTAGATCAAGAAGTTCGAATGTGGGTGTCTTACAATAACCTACAGTATCCTTGCATGAGAGCAGAACGTGTCTAACTTTTTATTAGAGTACCCGCCTCGATTTTTTTGAGGCATTTAGCAGAAGAGAGAAGTTAAGACTTTTTCTACTCCCGTTGTTACGTAAGGATCCAGCAGGATGGATAAGACACCCGCATTTTAACTTTTTGACTTAAATTCAATTTCGTGTTTCGTCTACTTTGTGCAACTATTTATTAGCTAATTTCGAATTAGTTATAAAAGCCTTTCTTTTTAAATTTCTTTTCTTCAAAAATTATTTCTTTTCTTAATTTAAACTTTTTCTCAATAATGTTGAAGCATTTTTTTAAAAAATTCAGCAACTGTCGAAACAATGTCTACTTTGCGGCCTTACTTTCGAATGATATGTTGCAAGATTACGGTATTTACGCCATATGAGAGATTCAAGTTTTAAAAAGAATAGTGAACTTCTTTCGAGTGAAAAAATTAATTGGCCTATTTTGACGAATTTTAGAAAATAGAAACATAAATTTTGGATTTTTGAAAATTTTTAAATTGTCGTAACTATTGATCCAGACAGGTCAGTTAGTGAATTCAGTTTTCATTTCAACCTTACACTTTTGCAAAGATTTTCGCTTCACTACGTATCACTCTGGCGCATATTAAGTCACAACACATCTCTAATGACAGATCTCTCCATGAAACTTTTTAGAGATCATTATAGTTATTCATTTGTTTATTCTTGATTAAAATAAACTGTATTAAAATTATTATATAAAATTTTTATTGGATTTTGATTTAAATATTCACCCTCTCGAAGAATAGGTACTACAAATAGTTAAACTGTAAAGGGTACGAAATCAAATTTTTGATGGAAATAAAATTAAGTCGAACAAAAAAAAGATTATGTGCTTTCAAAGGTCTGACGTAATCACATCTTATATTGAATTATACATAAAAAGTAAATTTGTAAATGACAACATTTGTTAGGAATGAATGGCATTCAGTTAAAAGTTAAAAAATAATTAAATTATCACTTTATAAAAAATATTATATTTTTAATAAAATATTATATTACACATTTTAAGGAGTGTTTTCAGACCTTATAAATCATACGTTTTACATAATGCAAAATGCACATGATGTCTTTAGTTTATAAACATTATTATAACTTATTAAAAGCAGGGCGCATGCGTATAGATTTTCAGAGCTCCAGATTTTATCGATTATAAAATATAGTTAATAATCTTCGATTAATTGATACAGTACATTGTTGTAATATTTTCCATATTATCGAATCGCTTTTTATGCAAAGGATTACTAAATAAGCAAAACATGCATGCCTTATTAGAGAAATGGGATACAATAATAATTCCTTTTCATCCAAAGATAGGAAAAATCATTTGTAACACTTATGAGATTTGAGCTGAGATTATTACGATGTATTCTGTTTAGTTAACAGATTTACATTAAGATATGTACTATATACCAATGTGTGCATCAAAGTGCAGTTTGAGAGAAGAATATAAAAGCGTCAATAATTTCCAATGCGATTTTGAGAATTAAAGCATTTGATTATTTTCATTTCATACTCCGCAGTACGAAGTCTATATGAGTTGTAGGTAAGGAAAAAAACTTTTGAGTGATTATATCGTTTAATATGAATAATAATAGCTCATTAGAAATACAGTATATTTTTTCGATGTTCTCTATGTTCTAGTTATTCGAGGAATCAAACATTTTAGATTGCATATGAAAATTTATTATAAGACGAAACCTATTCGCAAACTCTAGCTTAAGTTACAGCTAATATAAATCGTTGTGATACGATATTAATTTATACTGTTACAGAGAAGGAGGAAATATTATAAATTAATATATTTTGACATTTAAATTGAACCATCTGCTTATTGTTACTTATAGAAATTGAAAGCAAATTCAAAATTTCTCCGTTGGTTCTAAGAAAATATTCCAACGACGTTAATACATCGTACGCTTATTTATTTAGCTATGACGTTTTCTACAATTCTTATTCGTTTTTTTCTTTCGCGTTACTGACAAAATATTTTTCCAATTAAAATTTCATTTATTAAAAGAAAAAGCTAGACTCTGATTTTTTTAAAAAAATCTTTTTTCCCTTTTTATATTGCCAATTAATATATTTACTAAGCTAAAACTAAAAAATGAAGAATGATTAATTTGGCGGAGAGGAGAAATGTGACATTCTTATGCGTTTCTGTAAGTTAAGACTCCCGTCTTTCGACCATTTTGATATCGTGAACGTAATGTTAATCCTATGTAATTTATAATGTACCGTAAACAAATCTTAACTATTTTATCTATTTGAATAAAAAAATGCACCTGAAAGAGCAAACAATAATGAATGTTTCTGCGAAATTGCATTTTTCTTTGGATTTTTAAAAATAATTTTACCCCTGTTTTAATGATTCGTTTGTGGGTTTCCCGGTTTTTAAGAAATAGTCTAAAATATTTTTAAAAGTCTTGGAGAAAATATGATTCAGCAGAAACCGTCATTATTTTTTACTCGTTCGGATGAATCTTTTTACATTTATATGGATAAAATAATAAAGATTTGAGGAGGGTAAGTAAAAATTTCATAGAATGAACATTACGTTCTCGAAATCAAAATAACCTGTAGACGTAGCCTTAAAGAATTTTTTTAACTAAATGTTTGCAATGTGTGTGACGTGTAAAAACATTGCAATTTAGTTCCTTATAGATCTATGCGCTTGAAAATAAAAAGGATTTAGATGCTAAAATAGATAAGTTAATGAGCAGAAAAGTATAGGTGATAAATTTAAAAGCATTTCATGGAAAACTATCTTTAAATATGAATGTTTTGAAACATAAGCTTTAAATGCTTGGTTGACGAGCTTTCATTCGACCATGTCTCTCAATCAAGCTAAAAGTAAAAGACGGGAATAAAAATATGAAAGTCTCAAATACCTCATCCGACGCACCCGAAATAAAATATCAAAACAAACTGGAATACTAACAAGGATTTTTTAAATATATTTTTCATTAGTGTTTCAAACATTTTATACGCTGTCTGTCCTTTTAGATAAACTGTTCTTACTTGTCTCTTTTCC
Source organism: Nephila pilipes (assembly GCA_019974015.1). Classification (NCBI taxonomy): domain Eukaryota; kingdom Metazoa; phylum Arthropoda; class Arachnida; order Araneae; family Nephilidae; genus Nephila; species Nephila pilipes. Next base: position 228,163 of record BMAW01091430.1, read on the forward strand.
TTTTTGAAAAATTGATCTGTAGCATGTTCTTTAATTTGTCTGTTTTTAAATTACGGGAACAAAGCCTGAAATGTGTTCTTATAATTTTAACACTATAGAATTGTTACATCTATAGACATATGATTACACAAAATGGTTAATTTTCTAAAAAAAAATATCATATTTCGTAATAAATTATTACTAAACAGAACTCTCTTTCCTACTTTTATCAGAAGATATAAAATATAAAGCATCTTTGGTAATATCTTAATATGAGAATTTCTTTTATTTTTACATTAAATTTTTCTATCACAAGTAGATCTCATATAAACTCACAAAATAACGTATGACACTTAAACATTTTTTTAACTGTTTGTAAGGACCTCCTTAAACGCCAGGCCAATCAGATTGCTAGTTTTACTTTTGGTTATCGAGCGAGCGGTGTTGGATCTTCCGCCACTTCTCGGGAACCTATCTCGACATTTCTCTCTTTCTGATCCCGAATTCTTTTCACATTAAATTAAAAATTTCTAAAACTTAAATTCATTTTATTTAACTTCAAACAGTATCATTTTAAATTCCATTTCTATAATTATGATAAGCACATACCGTAATAGGAACTCAGTACAGATTCTTCTTCCACCGTATACAATAACTAGTCCCAATTATTCTTCATCTACGGTGAAAGAGAATACCGCTCGATAAACTCTAAAAACAGAACTTCCAACTTCAATATGAGAGATTTTCGTATAAGGAGCATATCAAATGAGCTGTATCACAAATTGATAAAACTTTCGATGAATAATTTATTTAAACAGTGTAGATTTTAAGACAGTAATAATTCATGTGTCGCTGATGACAGTTTATTAATAATCACTCTTAAAAGCAACACAAGGATTATTGGCGTCATACCTCGTCATTTTGAACCATAATCAAGTGACGAGGACGACAGTCGAGCTGGAGCTTCCCCTCCAAATTTTTACACCAGGTCAATGTGAAGGCCTACGATTCGATTCTATGATTCGACGGAAATAACAATCGAATCACTCGTTTTTAAGGAAAAGGAGAAATGCAAATAATTTTTCAAGAATTTGTTTTAATTCTTATAAAGTTATTTTCTCTCTTTTTTTTTATTCCTTTTCCACGTATTTCCTTCGGAAAAAAAGCATATTGCGATTGTTGTTTAAAAAAGTTTCAAGCACAGATATGCAACAAGCGGAAACAGATTTGTCTTTTGTCATTTGTTCTTAGAAGATTAACGTTAGACTTGTACTCTGTCAAAATAATCTGTTACGTAAGACCGGCTTTAATGAAACGTGAAGACACACCGTTCACACCACACATTTCTTTTGGTATTGTCTCGAAGCGATTCCTATCACTCCTCCCCTCGTAGAAGAAGATGAACGATTTTTATTTCAAAAAGCACAGAGAGAAAGCTTTTGACAATTTTTCGGGCAACGTTATGCTTTGATCGTTATTTTAGTTTCTCCAATGTTTATTTTCTTCCTTCTCAACCGAAAAAAGAAAACTTTAATTAACCACTTTATTTTTTTTAGAATGTTGAAAACTAATCAATATGTCGTAAAGATCAAAAGAAGATCTCATTATTTAGTTAATATTATAAAGGTGTGCTTCTCTTTTCTTTTTCTTTTATAAGCTTCTTTTTCCCAAACATTACTAGATTCAACCTGTCACGGCTCACAGTAATTCGCTAAATTTAATTTTAGAAGAGCTCTTTTAAACGAGCTAAAAAGGTTTCTTTTTAAAGACACCTTTTTAAAAGCTTCTTTTAAGAGACTAAAAGATTTTCTTTTTTAAAATTTAATTTCGTTTTTTTAAGTTTATTCCCACTGGAGCATAATATGATCTGATTGTGTTTTTAAATCATATCGCATGAAATAATTTCAGTTTGTAATTATATTTCTTATGATCTCTTTTTGCCGAATCTGGTGTTCCGTCCAATTCAGTTGAAATTCTAATTCCTTTTTGTCATAGATTTTTACTATTTCTTCATTTCGGGAAAGGTTTTAATTTTTGTGGATTTATTTTCCAGAAATGTGCGGAATTATGAAAACTACCGCATTCAATAGAACAAGATTTTGAAATTCTTGCAAGCTGGAGAAGTTTAGAAGATTTAGATATATACCAGAGCTCTCTTTTGGAGAAAATATTAATTTACAAGATCCGTCACTAATAATCCTCGAATAACTTAAGGGGAAGAGAGCGACATTTATTCATACCAACCAATCTTCAAATGTATAAGGATTGCGAATTGGCGCCCCCCCCCCAATATAATTCAAACAGCCGTCTTAGCAGCGATGTCTTAGTCGAACCGCATGTTTGATTTGTTTGTTGACCGTCTTTGCTGTTGCTTATTTCTCCCCGACATTATTTGTTGAATCGCAGGTTTGAGTTCTGATTCCACAAGCCACTCCCTGAGGGACTTTCTTTTTTTAGGTAGGTACGAGAATCGGGACCCCAAGGTACCCTAATTCTTTCCCGTGGGATTTATTTTCTATGATAAACTCGGGAGTCGTGTGATCGGGATACCTTAGCGATTCTACTCTTTCGCCCTTTCATCTTGTCAGTAAATTTTTACCCTTTTTCCATTTTTTAAATGGTTAGATGATAGTTACACCTCATTTGGTGCAGCATAGACACATTGAGTTCTCACTCGCGCCATTAAAATTCACCATCACGACACATCCACAAAAGACATTTCTTTTAGGGGGATTGATGCATATGAAGGCTCAATGCTATGATGTTAGGATGGTGTGGAAGTTCCGAAATTGCCAGGTGCCAGTTAAGGAGTTGTCCTCGCTATTTGGTCATTGCTCAAAATGAGGAGATCCATCGCTAATGGCTCTCGTGTTGCTTCAAAGTATGATGATAATAATCAAACAATCAGCTGCACTTTTACAATCTTCCCTAGTTCAGAATAGTGACTGGATTGTTCTGTGACAAGAGAAAAGGAGTGTCCTGTTGCTTATTATCACATAGAGAATTTTCATAGCTCTGGATCGGATAAGATATTTATGGTAGTCCTAATCACCGATTCTTTTGATTTCATGAGGATAATTTTAAGCAACTGCTTGGTCATGGTGGCTGAGTGTTCATTGCAACGAGTATTTGACCGGGTATGCTTCTTTAGAGCCACGTGTTTCAAGTCCTGATTCCACTAAAGACCCACCATGTAAACGGGCTAAAGCACTTTTTACCTTTCGAGGCTCAAAGTTCTCCTGTTGGCATTGTGTGGATGTGGTGAATGGTGTGTCAGCTCAGGAGTCGACATCTCATCTGATCGTGGTTTAATATTACGAAACGTGTTGACTGCGGGTAACGGGACTTTATGTCAGGCAAAAATGGACAATCAGAAAATGTTCAATAAACAAGTACATTAAAAATTTTCAAACGAAAGACACACTGCATGAAATCATTTGTAAAATAAAAGAAATGAAGATTTAAACCATTCATATTTTAAACAAATAATGACTTCCCACGTTTCAATTCAGATCAGACGATTCGGGTTCTTTTATTTTCTAATTTTACTTCCTTCGCATCATCGTATAAAAACAGAGACTAAAGAATACTAAGGAGCCTAATAATTGAAGAACAAGAGAAATTTTTTCTCTTTAAAAGTCATGATCTTTTTCAACCGTGACTTTATGTGAATTTTTTAAAAAAGAAGGAAAAAAAGTAAGGAAACGGTTCATTTCCTCCATTCATCTCCCTAGACAAATATTTTTCTCTCATTTCAATCCTAGCAGTTGATCTTGCGCGTTCCCTTCTCCCATGCATTTAGAACTTTAAAAAGCGTTTTCCTTCTCAGAAATTGTTCTCTGCATTTAAAACGCTGTTTTCTTCCTTCATGCAAAATCTCGGTGGTTCTTGTCTCAGCAAATAAGGAAGTCGCATGAAATTGAGAAAGGTATCTCTCTTTTAAAAATTATTTGCTCCAAGATTTTTCTTTAATTTTACTTTACTCTTTTGTGAGTAAAGGAGGATTTGAAAAAGTTATAAAAAACAATAAAGAATTTCTTGGGGGCTTGTAGTTATTCTTTAATTTTCTGAAGAATGTGAGAAAAGACAATTAGCACTTAAGAACGAAAGTCGGGAAAAAAATTATTTTTTCTTGCTGTTGTAAAACTTATTTTTGACCGCAGCAATCTCGTTGCTACACGAGAAAGAGAGAGAGAGGAAGAACTTTTAAAGGAAATAAAGTAACGGGGAAGAATTATTCCGAAGAAAGTTTTAACGTATTTCCCTCCGAACGAAGTGGGAGAAATTTCATTAATTTTAAGAAAGTTTGACGTTTGGTATGGAAATAGTTTTCTCTCTCGAATTCTTGACCTTCGCTTACATTCTAGAGTTTTAGCTGGAAAGCGCATTTATATTTGATGTGGAGTTTTATTTAAAAGTTCAAAACAATGAGACCAAAAAATAAATTAATTGAATTTTATCCTAATAGTGTAAGGTTAATGATTTTATAGGATTTAAATAATGTGAAATATTGAATTTACACGATTTAATAAACGATAGCATTTCAAACAAAACTATTATCTTTTAGTAAAAGATGAATTTTATCTAATTTAAAGTATGATTCAGAGATGCTTTACTTTTAATAAAATAAAATTCATAATTTTGGATGTAATAATGCTAAGCATGTTTTTTAAAATGTTATCATATTTAGTGTGAATGAAAACTATGTTCAAAGAAATTATCCTTAAAGTGAAGGAAGGATTACAATAATATTTTTAAAGGAATCAAATTTTTTTGGAAATTATAATGAATGCGAGCACAACTTTCTTTTAACGGTGAAATCGTAAAAAAATTATTTACGAATAAAAGACATCAGTAAGAACGAAAAATTCTGCATTTTAAAATATAAATAAATAAAAATCCCTTTTTTTACGAACCCGCTTTTCAAAAAATAAAAAAAAAGATAACAAAGCAAAGCAGTCTGAAATCTAACTCCCCGTGTTTATTCCTAAAATTGAAAACTTTAAAAATATATATATTAGATAATCAATTGCTGTGCGTTGATTTCTGCTGTGAGTTTTCTTCAACTACTTTTTTCATGCGCAATCAAATCCAAGAAAAGTGTTTGAGAAAAAATTTACCCTTCAAAGGGAACGGATAAATATTTCCTTTTGATCTGGCTTTATTATCATTTCACATCATTTATGTCACCTAAAAATGTATGATTAACTTACATGAATTTGTAAAAAAAATATCAAAGTTATTTTCATTAAAATAAGACTAATTTGTGAACGGTTATAGATTTCTAAAATTGTACTTTGTATTTATATAAAATCTAAGTTTAAGAATAAACATTGTGAATTTAAATACTAAAGCGATGGCTGAATAATTACATTGAAAAATTAATGAGTTACTTAAATTTTGCTTATGAATTTTAAGGAGCTGGTCATAGTTTGATTCTCGACTTTTATTTCGAAATTAAAAGAAGTATTTTTTTCCCTCCATAAAATATTTGATATGATGAATGTTATTATTTTTCAAAGTTAAATTTGAAAAAAATGTAATGAATAAATGTAGCCGTTACATTTACATTCGACTTAATAGAGGGACACCACCTGGCAGGAACTTTTTTTAAAACGTTAGTGACTAATTTGAAAATTAACAGAAACTGAAGCAAAAAAAGTATGAAATGATATTCCATAAACAACCTCTTTTGAATTTCCCATTCCGACATGGATTATTGTGAATGGGTCTTCATTATACATAAACCAAGTAAGAAGCTAAAGTTTCTCAGAATATTTTGTAATAGATTTCCTCCGAAAAAACAACACCAACATAATGCATGCACAAAATTTCAAAGATATATTTTATGCTTTACTCTAGTTCCTGATAAGTTCCGAATTAAAACTTGTTAGGAGATCATTTATTTTAATAGACGCGTTCTTGAATCTTTGCTCTAACTGACGTTACATTACAGAGGGGTAATAGATTTGGGGAGTATCGAAATTCAGTTTTCAATTGTAAGTACTTAAGAGTTAGGTATATAATGTTTATGTATGTAAGAGTTAATGTATTTAATTATTAATTAAATAATATGTATTTAATTATTAATTAA
>BMAW01091430.1:234245-274218 GCA_019974015.1 Nephila pilipes
ATGTATTTAATTATTAATTAAATAATATGTATTTAATTATTAATTAAATAATAATAATAATTAATTAAATAATAATAATAATTAAATAATTAAATAATAATAATTAAATAATTATTATTAATTAATTAATTAATAATCATTAGTAATTAAATAATATGTATTTAATTATTAATTTAATTTACTTATATATTCATTAGTTTATTTAATGACACACAGTTGCCAAGTTAAATACATTTATTTAGTAATATTATTACAGAACTCGCTACGCCGTAGCTATATGCATTATTTACAGTAACAATCCAGTGGTCATGGTTACGATCTCGTAGCCAGGGTATTTTAATTGAGTCATGGATTCGTGTCTTGATGTTACTAAAGATCTGTAGAATGGTGGGGATGATGTACATTAAATCCGCTGGCACTCAAGGTATTCACGCTGCGCAGTGTGAATATTTGGTGAGTGTGGACTCGCTTCAGGTGGCGTTTTCGACACTTGACCGTGATTGAAAAGTACGAGATCTGTTTTCAATAGCTTCCATGTTAAGTGAGACGTAAATGAAACTCTGTGGGAAGTTAGAAAAATTTATAGCGGATAACTGAAACACATTAAAGTTGCAAATAATTGTTACTGTTATCCATGAAAAGATAAGATATATACTATCTAGGAATTTTGAGTCTCTTTAGAAAAAAAAGAGATAATAAAAATAATTTAAGAGATTTATATAATTTTTCTTTTTGTCTTATGAATGTAATCCTTTTTTAACATCTAATGCGAGGAAAGGCCAAAGATAGTAATCTAATGGTCACGATATCAAGTTTGTGTTCAGCAATAGTTATTTCAACCGATCTGGATATTCAAGTCCCGATTCCAGTATCAGTAATAGTAGAGTGGAGGGGAAGATACACGTTAAATCTATCGGGACTCAAAGGGCTCTCGTTAGTAGCGTGGAATGGAGAGTGGTGCGCCAGCTGAAGTATCCATATCATAATCTAACCATGGTTCCAATTTACGAAATCCCTCTCTAATAACCTTGCGTTACAATACAACGTTAATTTGAAGTAAAAACAATGAATAGTAATTACTTAATTAAATACTCATTTCTGGGTGAATATCTTTATTTCGATTTGTAGATCAGAATAAATAAAACAATTCTTAACCTATCTTTTAAGAAATAAGCATTCCCTCTCGATTTTATAAATCTAATGGAAACCAGAATCAACTAATTCAATTCCTTTTGAGAAAACAAAGCGAGCATTTTCTCGGTATTGTTCCAAGAAAAAAACAACAACACTATCTACAGTAAAATTAGATTAAAATGCGAAACCCTTGGAAACTTTTTTGTTCGGCTCTGTAATGTTGAGAAAAAAAATGTTGATAAGTAAAGCCCAGGAGTATTCCTTATTTTTTCATCTCGAGATAAATGAATGATGGGCATTTATGTAAATAAAATTTGAGAGGTGGTATGAAATCCAGACCTCACAGTCGAAAGTTTTTAATTTTTCATGTAAACACTCAAGGAATGCTTGGTATAGTTTGAAGTATATTTTGGAAATTGTGAATATTATTTTTTTTTCTTTCAAATTAACATAAATACTGATAGCTGTGAAAAGTTATTATAAACATAATTACATGCACATAAAAGAATTTTTAATTTATTGATTTAAGCATTTTAATTCTAAAAATATTATTTACATAATTTAGAGAATTTTCATAAATAATATTCATGGAACGTAGTTCATTGAATTCTTTTATGGAATAAAAGAGAAATATTCTTCTCCACCTCTTTCCCTCCACAAAAATACTTTTACTCTTCATCAGTGTCCTGTGATTAAGAAAAATTAATTTATTTAAATAATACAAATTAATACTTTGTGGGAAGTCTTTTAGTTTTAACGTTTGCTTCCCCCCCTCAAGACGTTGTGTCATAAGTTCCCCCAACTTTTTTCGGATGATTAAGTCTATGTTATTCAGTGCTTGAGTCTAAGTTATTCTATATAAAAGCTTCTTTTACACTATTTATAATTGTGATATATTTTTTTCAACTTTGTGTATGCGATGACATTCATAAATTTGCTATTGGATTCAGGTCCGAAGGTTGTAAAGGAGTAACCAGACGCCTTCGAGCCTTATAAACTAACCGTGTTCTGATAACCATAGTAGCGTGTTTGGGATCTGTCATTAACCAGCTGACTATAAACTTAATATCCTAGAATATATTGATGTGTTCCAGCATAATTAATTATGCCGCAACACATCAATACATGTTGAGAAGCTGTCACTGAAGCTTCATTAAAACTCAAATTTCAACACTCCGTCAGAGACCATACATTTTCAAACCATAACATTTCCCCCATCATGGTTGACAATTGGATGCGTATGTTTTGGATATAGATCAGTTTTATTTTTATGGCAGATTTTTAAAATTTTCTCTTCGCCAAGCGTTTGAAACTTTCATTAGAACATTTAACGTTTCACAAAATCCTATTGGTTTATTTCAGTAAGCCAAAACAAACTCAAGCATTTTCTCTTGTTTGTTTCACTTTTGAATGGCATTTTTCCATACGTTTTTTTCCTTTTAAACCTGCATTGTGGAAAACATTTCTAATTGTTTGAAGTGTTTCTCTGCTATTTGAAGATGTAACGAAGGCTATGATAACTTTTCTAGTTGAATACAGAGAATTTTTAAAAATGTTTGAACAACACTTGTATTTGGCCTCATTATTAATTTTCTGGGATGTCGGGAGTGGGTGAGTGATTATGAGTTTATGACACAAGAACCCACTTCTGGCTATGCTGAGCCAAACATTCAATCTGGAACTCATGGTTTGGATTTAGTTTCAATGCGATTAAATGGCAATTTAATCGCTTTTCGAATTTCTTAATATGATGTTCCATTTTAATAGAGCTCAATAATATGATTTCTCATGTATAGAGATTCCTTTCTAGTTTTAGGTGCCATTCTCAGTTGCATCATGAACAAAGTAGAAAAGAGGTCAGACTTCAAAAATTATACGAAGTTAACAATTACTTACAGTTACTATGTTAATAAAACATCAACAACATAAACGTAATATTTATTTTGCTGAGGAAGTGTTCAAGTACTGCTTTTGCAAGAAACTCTTAAACCTTTTCCGGTTAGAAACTATGATTTAACTTCATCAAAAATTGTTTGGGAATTAATTTAAAAGATACGGTAAATATATTGAATTGAAACAATATTTGTCAAATTATACATTTCCATTTAGTTAAAATTAAAAATATTAGAGTGGACAAATAATTATTTTGTAATTAACTGCATATACTATACGTGTATACACTTTCAATGCATATCTATATACCTATAGAGCGTTTACCTTCGAATGTAAAGTTTGAGTTAATAAAATTTGATAACTTCGAAAAAATTTTTATTTTCCGGAAGCATCACTTAACACGAAAAAATATTTCGATCCTCTTAGTTTCGTGTTAAACTCTATATGCAAGATTATAATATACTCGTTGTATCAGTATTTGTTTCCGAGAAGTTTTGAACATCATGAGCAGATTTTCTGATTTACTGGGTTTTTTTTTTGCTATCGAAACTTATTCTATTTTGTTTCAAGTCAACCCCGTTTCCTTTTAGGTGTCCTTTACAGAGATACCAAGCATGTGTTTTATTAGACAATAAAAGCTTTTATTTGTAGTCTCTCTTATAGGAACTCCAGACAATATTTCTACTATATTTAACGGTTATATTGATAAGTTATTTAAAGAAAACTATTTTTTTGTAATAACATAATTATTACAGTAGTTATTACATAATTATTACAGTAACCATTACTATCTTTCTTAAAATTGTAATCGATACTTGAAGAGTACTTCGTCTACAGAAGCATTTATATTTGTTCATATCCTTAAATCAGCAATAGATTGAGGAAAATGAGTAGAAAAATGTTCAAAGCTATGAAGAGCAGAAAAAAAAAATCTGAAAAATGACGAAAGAGCTACATGCCCTTTGTGTTTTCGCGGTTTTGTCAAACAATAATCAGTTAAGAAATTCATTATAACGAGCATGATTTATGGTCGGTGATAAAACAGTTACCGTGACTTACAAAATAGTTAACTAGAAATGCGTAAACTTTCTAAATTAATGACATAATTGGTTTTCAACCTTGTGTCTTAATGGAATATAAATAATTCTAACTGCAATGCGCGATGAAAAAATTTGGAAAGTGGGAAAAAAAACTTGATTCGAAGACCATTGATGGCAAAATTATAATTCGTTTACCTATATATAACAGTTTCTTACTGATGTACGATTTTATAATTAAACATTCTTACATTAGTACTTTTTCTTACATTGTATAAGCATTTAAAAAAAATTCTGGCTTAAGAAACTTTGAAAAAAAGCTGTGATATTTCTCAACGCCATATAAGCACACATAATCTCAGACATTCATCAAAAATACCTTTTAATGGAATTCTCATAGTTAAAAAATGATTTTTTAAGGTTTATATTTGAAGATTTTTTTTATTCCAATGAAAATGTTAAGACAATTTTTGCTTTGTCTTTGAAGAATATTTACATCCAAATTGATTTCCGCTTCCCAATCTTGGCATAATGAATTATTTTTTAGTTAAATATTTGCAATCTATTTGCCAGTTCCGGTAAAATGTCAATATATAGTATAATTACACATAGATGGAAAAAATATGATGATACAGATGCTATTAAAGTAAATTTATTTTTTACGGATTGTTAAATGATGATAATTACTTAATTAACTTTCTTTTTTAGAGTACTCAAAATATTTTAGTTAAAATAAAAATCGCTATTCTATTAAATGAGATACAAGTTTCAAAATGTTAAAATTTCTTTTTTTTTTTTTTAAATTCAGTAGTATAGATCTTCGATACGTGCCCATATCGTAAACAATTGTTTTTGAAAAAATATTTATATTTTGCTTTTGTATAACAAAATTTTTTTGCAGTTTCTTTCACGTACAAAATGCTCTTCGTGACTTGAAATTTAAAATAATGTTTCCTCGAAGTCTTTCTCACATTTGATGAAAAATAATAATTTTATTTAATAATTAATAGAAAATTAAATAAGAATTTAACTCTGCTGTTCAATTTTCAATCAGAAATTCTTAGAAATATTAAAATATTCCTTTGTGATTTATTATGAAGGAGTAAAAGTGCATTTTAAAAATGTGATGATTTTAAAGTAAAATTTGAATGCCAAGGTGAATTTTAAATATTAAAAAGTCCATTTTTGTAAAAAGTGAATGTAATCAAAATTGAAGTTATTAACTTAAAAATAATACTTCTATAATCTTTTAAAGTATTCAAATTACATAATATAAAAATTATAGCACTAATTGAATCGCAGCTCCGTGGGGTATTACTTCAGTTATATGCAATTCTAAATCTCGTAGATAGCAGACCACTACATAGTTCTACTTAAATCTGTCATACCATACATCGGGTTTTCAGAATCTTACTTACAATGTTAAATTAGGAGGTTGTAAATAAAAACATGTTTTTTAATATCTTCAGAATCATTCCTTGTAATTTGTTTATTAATATCAGAAAGATGAAGTATTAAAAATAAATGCAACCTCATTCATGTTTAGATATTTTTGTAAGGTTTCCTCTATTTTCAAATAGTTTTAAAAATAATTGCACGTTTTGACTTCTTTCATATTTTGGAACAAGTTGCATTAAAGTGGTCTTATTATGGTTGTTGGGACAAGCTACACACGTAAATCACTATCCGAAATTCCTTCGGCTTATTGTAGTTTTAATTTCTTTAATTGAAATTGTGTATTGATTTCTTGCTACTCAAGCTCTGAAATTTATTTATTTCTAGCAAGCATCTAGATATTTTTCATTATCTCCATTGGTTATTTTTTCTGTCCTCGATTATATAAATAAGAGCTATCTTTGCGAATACTTCCACGTAATTTGGATTTTCTGTGTTAAATTTAACTATAATAATCAACCTCAAGGAAGACTATATATTAACACCCAGTTTCTCAGCAAGTTGCATAAAATAGTATTGGTGACCTTAGCCCGAAAACTCATGATTATTTTTAGAATCTAATATATGTGTAAGTATTAAAACATACTAAATACTTTAATGTGTAGTATAATGTAAAGATCACACTGAAAATTCCAATCATATTTTATAACTAAAACTCTTAAATATATATATAGCGAGTCTTAAATATACGCTACATAAATCGTACATAAAATCAGGTTTCAAAATTTAAGGGAAATATATCTCACCACTTTCCACTCCTGCGAAATCTGTCCATGTTTATAGTCCTCTTCAATTTTTAACAATTTATCAGGATTTATGAACAGAAAGAGTGTAAAGAGACACTTTTGACTGCTTTGAAGCCTGTATGCTGGAGTTGATTTTGCAGTCTTTCGGAAAGGATAGTATCCTGTTTTTGTTGCAAAAGTTTGGAAGGAAAACCGTATGAAGTTTTTTGGTCAATAAGCTTCTTCATTCCGCTATATAGTAATCGTTTCTTCTCAAAACGCTAATTGACTGTTCATATTTCTGAAGTTCTTTGTGCCAATTATGCTGTACATAAGATCGTTTCACCACTTGAATTAGAAATTTGAGTTTTCTCCGTCAAGCTGTGTCTTATCAGCTTTATTATCAAGTCAAAAATTAGTCGTGATCGAGTATGGTCATAAAAAATCAATTTCTTAATGGTAAAGCTCAATAGCGTAAGTGTCATCCTCCTCACTTGATCGAGGCTCAAAATTACGAAGTTCTTCGCCAATAACTCTCTAGTTGCTCTTTTGCGACGTAAATAATATATATCAAACAATCAATGAATCATAAAACTCAATCAAGACGGGGAGATCCAATCTGAGTAGAATATTTATTAAATTATGAAAAAAACCCCATTATTTCCTCCTTCTATCCTTGGATCTATTATTCACATATACACTATTCCATACAAGATGTTTGTGATAGTTTTAAGCAACGCAGAATTCATAAAATTTTAAACTTAAGAATTTATCAGGATTTATGACCAGAAAGAGTTGTTTAAGTTAACTTAAAATGAGATATGCAGTGCATTTCCTCAAGAAGGACACATAGTTGTCCCTTTGAAAGTTGCGCAGGATCTGTGCGAGTCATTACATACAAAGCTAAAATAACTTCTAAACTCGATGTTATCAGCCCAAAGCGTCTCTCAACATTCCAAGACCTTTTCTCAATGCATTACATCTACATTACATCAGTTTTGACGCGAAACTTTTGATATTAAGGATATTCAGATAAAAAAAAGATTATATGAAGGACAATTATATAATTCACTCTTTCAATTCAATCACGAATTTTTTATAAATATCATTTATTTTCGCAACGGGTACGCTTACAAACTTCATTACAAATTATTTAAATGTTAATATACAGTTAGGAATATTAAAAGTTGCGCATCAAGAAGGAAGCGAGCTACAATCATGAAACCTTGCAAAGTAGTAGAAAGATTTACGTTAAGAATATATCTCAGTTTGGTGCAAATGCTCATCACCACAAACATTGCAGTGCCACTGCAATCAGGAGGTGGATTTTATATAAACTGGTGCTTAGTGGAAGTGTGCCGTCAGAACGTATTGGGAGCAGTGGACACAGAATTGTAATCACGTGCGGAGACCGGAATTTGGTGCGAAGCAAGAAGATCGAAGGATCGAGCAGCAAACGGTCATGGATCCTACATTGACTCGTTCCAAGATGCAATTAGATGTAGGGATACCAGTTGTCCCGCAAACCATTTCCAGATTCCCTTCGGAAGCGAATCTGCGAATCCTTTTCGTGTATTGCTTTTAACACCGTAACATCGGTGACTCCATCTACAGTTGTGCCAAGCCAAAGCGACGGGCCAGGCCACAGATTGGGGAAAGCCGTTGTTTACAGATGAATCCAGGTTCATTTGGGGATAGATGATAACCGCGTACAGGTATGGAGGCGTCTCGGTGAACTGTGCCATTCTACCCAAGCTGTCAAGAGACATACTGTACTCACAGTAGGTGTATTGATCTGGTGGGCCATTGCCTATGATAGCATGTTCACTCTAATTGTGATATGTGGTACCTTAACGGACCAGCGTTACGGTTGAGACATTCTTTGACCCACAGGGGACCTGTCCTAAATGGCTTTCCAGGGACAATTTTTCAGCAAGATAGTGATCGTCCGCATACATCAAGACTTCATATATGTCATGTTTAGACTTTTCAATAGCTGGCCTACTCCTCGGACTTGTTCCGTATAGAGATTTGTGGGGCCAGCTGAAAAGACAGATGCCACCATGCTACTCTGTACATGATATGGAGGTGGCAGTTCAAGATTCGGGAGCCCATTTGCCCCAGGACAACATCTAACTAGCTCCACACTGGACTGTGTTGCGGCATCTATAGAAGCAGGTGAGGTACGAAGTGCTATTGAAGTTATACTGTATTTGTCTAATTGTACATACTGTATTTGCTTAATTGTCTTGATTTTGGGATAAATTAAATCTTTTATTTGTATCCTGATTGGGGATCTATTTTTAATGTTCTAGAGGTACGAGTGACATTCAATAAGTCCTTAGAAAATCCAAGAGATGGGGTTCGTAGCATCGAATATTGCACGTTTTTATTAAGCATTACGACTCACTAGATAGTTATGTCTCAGTTATTTCTGTCACATGGAGTTATTTTTATTGTCGATTGACACAAGAAACGTGTTTATTTAGAACTATAGAAAAAAGTGAGTTTCGAGCGGTGATTAAACACATATTTAAACGGTTTAACACCGAAAGAGATCTAAATTGAGTTGAATGTAGTTTATGGCACATCTGCTCCTATGTTTGCAACTGTTTACGATTGGATAAATGAGTTTAAACGTGGCCTTACATCCACAAAAGAATGTCTTTCGGGACGTCCAGTGGAAGTGATTACTCCCGGAATTATTGACAAAATCAACGATATGATTTCGAGTGATTGATGAATCAAAGAGCGCAAAATAGTTGAGGCCACTTGCTTATTACTGGATACTGAGTTTTTCATTTTGCACGAAAAATTCGGTGTGAAAAAAAATCTCGGTAAGATGGGTGCCACGTTTACTCTCAGTCGGAAATAAATGAAATCGTTTGGTCGACTCAGAGGATATTTTGGTACGTTTTTCGTAGCAATCCTGACGAGTTTCTGCGTCCACTGAACCGTGGACGAAACGTGGATACACTACTACACTCCAGAGACAAAGGATCAGTCATAACAGTGGGTGTCTAAAGGCGAACGGGCTCCGAAAAAAGCAAAGACGTTCAAATTGGTAGACAAGGGGATGGCCAACTAATAGTTGGAGAGCCTTATGTTTCATTATTGCACCGGTTGAGCGAGGAAATTTTGAAAGAACGCCTCATTTGAAAAATTAAAATATCTTCCCCCAAGACAATCTAAGGATGCACTCCTGTGCAGTTTCAATGGTCAAAGTCACGGAATTAAAGTTCGAATTATTACAACATCCATCATATTCACCGGATTTTAATCCCTTGTGATTTTTTTTCTTATTTCCAAACTTAAAAGAATGAATCAGCGGACAACGGTTCACGTTGAAACACAATGATCATGCCCAAACAGATGCCTATTTTGAGGATCTTCCGAAATCTTACTTTTTAGATGGTTTAAATAGAGAAACTCTTGGAAAAGTGGGTAGAGCTAGGAGATTATCTTGAGAAATTTAAGAAAAATTATCTGAAATAATTTGTCTTATTAAATTATTTCTAAGAACTCATTGAATGATTCTCACAGTTTAAATGAAAATTTCTCTGAAACAAATGAAAGCAATACGTATATTTTATTAGTGAAAAATAAAGATCATCAAAAATTGGTTTTTAAAAAAGTTTCCATGTTGATAAAATTATCAAACAACAAATATTTTACGGTTTCGTTTCAAGCAGTAATTTATTATTAATATTAGAAACAATTTCCTATTTAAATCAAAAATTTGCATGAAAACTGTGGAATTTTATGACTAACGTTAAGTAAATTCAAAGATTATTTCACTTAATTCTCTAATTTTTCTAAATTTCTCTAAAATTTCTAATATATTTTAAAGCAGCTAATTTTCAAAAGGCAAAGTTCACAAAATAAAAATCGTTGAAAATGTAGAAAAAAATATCTGAAATTCATAAGATTTGATAAAATTAGTTGAATAAATTAATCTTTGACTAAGAAGAAACTAAATTTAAACATTTATTGATATTGTTTTCATCGAATAATGATGAAATACCTTAATGACAAGGCAAAAGAACCGTATCGACAAGAAGTTCTCAATATTCAGTTTTTACGAGGGTAGCTCAAAATGTACTTGTATTTGTTGACTCATGGCATCATTAAGATAAATTGTTATTCCTATTAGGTGCTGCCATTTGTTAAATGGAGCCGAAACAAATTTGATATTGATTCATAAGATGTGGTAGTTATTGGCTGCCAAATCAAAATGTGATTGCTGCCGCTTTGAGAGTTCGATGAAATTTCGCGTTGAGTTCTACCATTGGTGAGACCTGGATTCAACATTATACTCAGGAAATGAAGCCAAAATAAAAACGGTGGATTGCTTCCGCTGAATCTTTTCCAAAAAGGGCGAAGATGGTCTTCTCGGATGGAAAAGTTAAGACAAAGAATTTTTGAAGTGCGAAAGACGTCATGAACATGAAAGCGAGTAACTAATATTCAGACAACTGTCTAGTGAGTCATGTTTCTTACTAAAAAGAAAACCGGTTTCGGTGTTACGAGCACAATCTTTAGAAATTTATAAGGAATTATTAAATGACTCTCGTATTTTCTGTAGATCTATGTTCTCTTCAGGCAAGGTACGTCGATACTACGTCAATTTTAAAGGCTTCACGTTGACTAGGTGTGGAAAAAGGGCATATAAGGTTCAGTTCAGATGTAGTCCGCGTCACATTACGTAGTTCAAAATAAGGAGGTCCTTCGCCAATTGCCCTAGAATCGCTTCGAAGGGCGAACTCAACAAACAAGCAACATAACTGTTTGTATGACAAATGAAATATACTAAGAGACAGTCGAAAGATATTGTAACTATAAGTAAAATAAAACAAATTCTTGAAAGAAATAATCGAAATAATATCTTATGTGAGGTATCTGTTTTACTCAACTTTTAAGTAAATGTTTTTGTCCGGATTCACTCCAGAAAGTAGTTCTTATGCATCATTTCACTGCTATTTACAACTATAAGAAACAATACTCAAACATATCAAGAACAGGAATTGTTGTTTTGGAATCCTCTATCATTTTTATCTGTCTCACCAACAACAGAAAGTCATTTTCTTTCTCTGCATTTAAAGCCTCGCGCGTTTTTGCCTCGAAAAAATAAGGAAATGAAATAAAATGGAATGATCCGTATTTATGTGTAAAAAAAAATTCCTTTCGTATTTTAAGAAAGCGAAAAATGCATAAAATGACAAAATAAAAACATTTATTGGATGTCGTCTTATTCTTTAAATTTCTGAGAATGTACAGAAAGACAATCAGAACTAAGAAAAGAAAAGTCAGAAAAAAGAAATGTTTTCCTCGATCGTAAAATTTAATTCTGACTGATGCTTTGCTTTTGTGAGGAAAAGGAAGCTTTCAGAGTAACTGAAGTCACGGGAGAGTGATTACTCTAAAGAAAATTTCGGGTTTCTCTATCTGACCCCAGACAAGGCTCACAAATTTTCAGAACGTTTTGATGTGGAAATAGAAATAGCATTCAAATTCTCATCTTTAGTCGACAGAATCATAATTTCCATATTACGTACCTATAAACGCACACACTGTTTATACGTATCTGACGTAGGGCCTCAATTGGCCAAAAAATATGTTGTTAAATGTATAACACAATATCAAAGCAGGAAAAAAGAAAAAAAGGAGGAAAAAAAATTAAATTCCTTTATGCAGAATATTATACTTCAGGAAACTAAATATGTTATTACCTCAAATTTCCTAAATAATGGGAATATCAGGTAATAATCTAGCCAAAGTTTTTGTATTAAAATCTAACTCGCGCAATTGAACAATAGTTTCGGGCGAATTAATGCTACTGAAATTGAAACTAATTCACAAGTATAATGCAAGTGATAAATAATTTTTCTTTTTTTTTGCTATGTACATCATATCAATGAAAAAGTTTGGTTATTTAGAGAAGTTGTCGTCGGGATAGGGATCAAAAGAACGACCCGTCCTTTCGAACTAGCTCATCTAAAAGAGCAAGAACACATGAGTCAGTAGTCAAATTCAGAGATTTCCCAGAGAATCCCGTTCTTTGCTGTTCCGAATTATTCACTCTCTTTCTCTCTCTCTCAAAGACTTTTTCTCCTCTCTTCCTTCCCAAGCGCTTAACTTTCTATAATAGGATGTATTACGCAAAGTTATACTCCGAGGAATAAACCCGAAGATTTGCCAGCTTTTTCATCCGAGGTCTGCTTTTGTACCGGAAGCAAGCAAATGGCTCCGAAACACCACTCTATCAGCTGCTAAATTTCCCTATCATAGAACAGGGATAGCGATACACACCCATACTTTTCTCTCACACAGTTCCCCGATTAAAGCCGTCGACCGATCCGCACCATGATGAGTTTTAGACAGTACTCACTGCAGCGAGAATGCAATAAGAAAGAAACAAAGAAATAATTAGATTGACTGGTTCCAGGAGAACTAGAGTGAAGAAGAAAAATGCCTCCGAACGCGCTCTCTTTCTTCTAGGAGTAAAAGACTAGACAAAGAAGGTTCTGGAATTAGAAGACCAGTTTTGGCAGTTCTTCTAGTACAGAGGTATTCAACCTTTTACACTTTGGTTAACCCTTTGACCTTACCGTTTTCTTGAAGAAACCTTTTGATCCAAGAGCTGAAAGAATACGATATCAAAATTTTATCCTACTCAAATTTACAAGAATATTATTGCAATTTATTTTATCACAACACAAATATCTAAATAAGATAATGAATGAAAAGGGGGCTAATAGCGTTTTTGGTTTTCTAATATACATTCTATGAATGATAAACTAAAGCAAAATAGTAAATAAAATCAAAACAAATTAATAAAAATAATATTTTTTAATGACTTGGCTGTGATTATTTTTTATTGCAAAGTATTTTTACGTCTGGAATAATTATAGATATCTACAACCTAATGTCCTCTTCAGCATCCAATCTATTTCTGAATTTCGTTTTTGTCACAGCATACAAAGAGAAAGATTTTTCGTCTACATAGGTTGAAACAAATGACATTAAATGTTTAACAGCTCTTTGGTAATTTCAGGATATTCTTTTCTAATGTCAATCCAAAAATGCATAATATCAACTTGACTAAATTTTAGTTTCCACTGAGTGTCGGTCGTCATATCAATTTGAGACATATCGACTGAGCCAAAAAACGATTTAATGTGTCTCAGTTCTAATATTTGAAGTGCTTGACTTATATGAAATTTAAGATTTTATTTAATCGATAAATATTTAATTATATTTATTTTCACAAACAAACTGCCTTTAAGAATTTGATCTTTTATAAAAATTAAAATTTTACTAAAATTTTGGCGCTTTGATTAAGCAAATAGTGAGCACTTGCGGAACTCCTGTAAAAGGTCCAGGGAACCCAGGTTGAAGACCTCTGTTCTAGAAGACATACTAAAGCAGGTTGAGGAACGATAAAGAGTAGGATTCACCATTCCGGACTGGAAGATTTCACTACAACCGATTGACTCTTAGTTCTTTTGACCGATTCGTACTCGATTTCCAAACACGAATGGAATCAGAAACTGAATTGTATTACATTTAATTGTATTTAATTTTATAATAAACTAATTTATTTTATTATTTTTAAATTTATGAACCTATTAGAAAATTCTCGTATTTTTTAGGCATAAATTAGAAAGTGAAAAAAAAATTATAAGATATGCATAATAGTATTTAAAACTTTTTCTCAGCCATTGATAATTATCCTAAAGAATATTTCTAATTATCAACATGTAATTTAGGGCTTCTTATAGTGAAAGACTAACTCGAAGGTGTTTTGCTATAGCAGGTTTTTATGTATATATACTGATGCAATATATATATATATACAGGGGGTGGACAAAAATATGGAAACACCTTGTAAAATGCATGTTTGAAAAGAAAGATTGATTTTAATGAAATATGTAGGTGGCGCTGGCGTTTTTGACTACTAACGCCACCTATACAACTTCGTAAATGTGCTAAACAGTTCAGTTGGTGTCGGAGTACTGTTATGTGAGGTTGTCATTGCATTATGTCAGAGTTAACAGACTTCGAACGTGGGCAAATTGTTGGAGCACGTATGGTAGGTGCTTCCGTAAGCAAGGTAGCCGAGGTGTTTAGTGTTTCAAGAGGTACTGTATCGAAGATTTATTCCGCATATTTGAAAAGCGGAAAAACATCATCTGCTAAATCACAGCGCGGACGAAAGTGTGTGCTGAGTGATCGTGACAGACGATCATTAAGGGCAATTGTGACGAAAAATAAGAAGACCACAGCTGCAAAAGTTACTGCTGAAATGAATGTTGTGTTACAGAACCCTGTGAGTACCAAAACAATTAGAAGGGAGCTTCATAAACAGGGAATTTCTGGCCGTGCTGCAATTGAGAAGCCACTCATCAGTGATGCTAATGCCCGTAACAGGAAAAGGTGGTGTTTAAGTCATAAAGCCTGGACTATAGGGCAGTGGAAGCGTGTAATATGGTCTGACGAGTCTTCTTTCACATTGTTTTCCACTTCTGGTCGAGTTTACGTCTGGAGAACGCCATCTCAAGCCTATAATACAGACTGCTTGTTGCCAAGAGTGAAACATGGCGGGGGTTCTGTTATGGTTTGGGCAGCCATATCGTGGTTCTCTGCTGGCCCCATGATAACTGTGTCAGGGCACATGACTGCCAAGACTTATGTGAACATTTTGGCAGATCAAGTTCATCCCATGGTACAAACTTTGTTCCCCGATGGTGATGGTGTCTTCCAAGACGACAAAGCCCCTGTTCACACAGCTCACATTGTCCAGGACTGGTTTTCTGAGCACGAGGAGGATTTGTCCCATCTCCCCTGGCCACCACAGTCACCAGACCTGAATATTATCGAACCTTTGTGGTCTACATTGGAACGGAAAGTGCGTTCTCGTTATCCACCGCCAACATCGTTATCTGAACTTGCCACCGTTTTGCAGGAAGAATGGTATAATATTCCCTTGGCACACATACAGGAACTGTATTTATCCATTCCGAGAAGACTGCAAGCTGTTTTGGATGCCAACGGGTTTCCTACACCATATTAAGCAAAGAAACATGTTTTTTAAAAGGTGTTTCCATATTTTTGTCCAACCCCTGTATATATATATACAGAGAGAGAGAGAATCACATTTATTTGCAACTATGAATCATGTCATAAATTTGCTAAACATAATCTCAAAAAAGTTAAAGCTATGGATGAACAAGCTTTTAGGAAATGTAAAGCTAAAATCTTCTGGAATAACAAATATAATTTTATAATCTTAAGAATGAATATGGTAATATTTGTCTCTATATAATAATAACAATTATAATAATGATAGAAGTATTCAAAATATTGATTACAACTATTATACTAAAATATGAAAAGAAATTACAATATTTGTGATAATAAGAGGTATAAGACTTAGATGATCAATAATGAACAATTTAATATTGATTCCAAATTCGTTTCTTGCAAAACTTATAACTATATTTACGTACTGACACATGTAAAATTTGTGATTATAAATATATCGGACAAATTTGGAATAATATTAATATGTGCGAGTGGGTGTGTGCGTATTTATCAACATAGGTATGATACGAATTATTTTAAGGATAATGAAAACTCCAATAAAAGTGAAATTCGACACTTTTTTACACACGAATCTGAAAATAATAGTTAACTCAACAATTATTAAGATTAAGCCTAATTACAAAAGAAGACTATGGTTTGAAAATTATTATATTTAAGCTCACGATACTTTATATCCATATGGACTTCATGCTATTGATTTTTAATAAAAATATAATTCAAATTCTGAAACAAGATAGCAACAAAGAATATTTTTAGGGGAATGTAGTTGCAATTCTAATAATATTAAGAATAAAAGAAAAAATAGGGTTAGAGATAATAAGAGAAACTATAAGGATATGGTAGCAATTAAAGAAAAATAAATATCTCAAATAATAAATTTGATAAGAATTTCAATGTTAAAAGAACTGAATACTTCCTTTTTGGTGTGAAAGAGAGAGAAATTAAAATTCTTAAGGGGTTTGTTATTAAAGTTAATATATATTTTAAAAATAGAAGAGAGAGAACACACACACACACACACACACACACACACACACACACACACACACACACACACACACACACACACACACACACACACACACACACACACACACACACACACACACACACACACACACACTGTTAGGGATATTTGTAATTATATTTAATTCATAAATATAAAATGGATGATTGTTATTACAATAATTTAAAAAGGGAATATTGTAGTATTAGATTAAATCTTTTGGTAATATAAATTTTTAATAATATACTTAATAAGTATAAAAATTTAATTCCTATTAATAATGTTGATATTAAAAAATAGCTTTTAAATATAGTAAAAATATACGATATTTGATTTATATTTATAATAATTATAAGGAATGGCACAGTAAGGGTGTTTGCAATTATAAGGAATATAAAGAATACATAAAGAAAGAGCATCAGCATGTGTTTATAGACAATCTAAATATTGTTAGGGATAAAAAAATTTAGAGAAATTATATGAATAAGGGTACAGGTTTGCGAATTACTAATTCGAATAATAACAATTATAGTGAAATAATAATCTATGAAGATATTGATAATTTTTTTAACTAAGCTGGATACTAAATATAATTTACCTATTGAGGTATTTAAAGATTATAAGTTTTATATAATGGAGGAGTTATAATATTTGAAAATTTTTAGGTTAAGGATAGTAATAAGATTTAGATCTAAAATATTCTATAAAAACATTATAAGATTAATTCATCCACTGTTATATTGATAAGGTCCCTGGCAATGATGCTATTATTCGTAAAGAACGTTATGTTAATTTGAATTATAAGCATTTGATTAATAATAATGGTGTTATTAAAATTAAAGAATGTGATAGAGAAATAACTAGTAGAATTAAAACTTTATTAAAAAAATAGGTTATACAATGAATATAGTTAAATTTCCTCATATATTTTTAACTCCTAAATTTCATGAAATACCTATTGAATTTAGAACTGTAACTAATAGGTTCAATATTTACATAACTAAAGCAGGAAAATGTTACAAAATACTATAGATAGTGTGGATAAAACTATTATCAATAAAAATAGTTTATATTGATAATATAAACTATTTTTAATAATAGTTTATATTAGTTTATATTGATAATATATACTATAGTGATGACTTTGAAAATTTGTTTAATTCTATAGGCATTGAAGATTTAATAAAAAGTATTTTAGATAACTTTAAAGAATCAAAAATTAATAGTTCTATTTCTTAAGAAAAATTAAATTTTTTTTATTAATCTAGTCTTAAGTGAAAATTATATTGGTTATAATGGTAAGAATCATAAACAAATTAAACATATAATTCAAGGTGGTCCTGCGTAATAATCTTGCTAATATTTACTTACATTTTTATGAATATAACATTTTTAGAAAATAATACTTCAGGATTTTTAGTTATATTGATGATCTCATAATTTTTCAAATTAATCTGAACCCAGAAATTAAAAAAAATTTTAATCTTTTTAACCTTCTTACTTAAATTTTATTAAAACTAATAAAACAGATTTCTTAGATGTTATTTTAAAAATCGAGAATAATATGACAATTAGTAATATTTATGACAAGAGAGATAATTATAGCTTTCATATTATTAAAATTACTTTCTTCAGTAAAAATTTAAGTTAAAATGTTTTTAGAAACATTTTATACAATTTTTTACTCAGAAATATCAAATTAGTTAACATGCCTTCCAAAGTTTCAAAATAATTTAAATTTCTTTTTTATATGTGATGAAGCTGATTTTTCTGTTTATTGAATTTTCTCGACAATTTTGTTGAAGATTTTATATGAATTTGTTTTTTCCAATTATTTTTCCTAATTTTTTTTCAATATTATATTTCCTTCATTTAGTATGTTTTATTTTTGAATTTTTTTTTTTCAATTTTTTTATTTCAATTTTAATGATTCCTTCATATTTATAAATATTCCTAAGATATTTTCTTTTTAGATTTATTTATGAAATAGATTGATATATGGCATTATTAATTTCTGTTCTTTGCTTTTTTTAAAGTTTGTTAAAAAAGTTTTTGAACGTCTAAGAAGATGTCTTTTTTTTTAAAATTTTTGATTTTGTAAGTTCTTTGTTATAATTTTTTATATTGTATTAACGTCTTAAGGTTTTTCGGGTATTTTTAGAATTTAGAATTTGCAATCTGGCAAAATTTAAAAATAGTTTTTTGAGTTTAGTGTTTCAAGCATTCGGACAATGCTTGACAATTTACTCCACGTGCAAAGATTGATGGTGTTTAGTAATAGCATATTTTTGACTTATTTTTATGCTATTTAAAGTATTTTAATGACTTGAAATGAAATCATTAATTAGTAAATAATGTGAGTAATTACTTTTTTTCTAAATTGGAATATTTTGTTTCGTAAATATTTATGTTTATTTGCATTTCTTTGTATTACAATTTGTAATATTAAAACCCGCGTGGTGTTATATTTGGAAATTCTTGATTATTCTCTTATGTTTCTGTAGTTTTTGATTCTTGCTCTTGGTTTTTAAAGATTTTTTTGGCGTTTTTTCTTTTTAATTTTTCATTTGGATTTAAATTTTCAAAAGTTTTTCAATTTATATTTTTTGGTGTTAAAACTATTTTTAATATATTATTTTGTTGTGGGGATAGTTAGGTACATAATTCCAGAATAACAAAACTTAACAGTCTAAAGTCTGTTACAATATTAAATATATTATTCTCCTTTTTAGTATTTTCAAAAGTTTTTCAAGATTCTTAAAACTTTTCAAGTGTCTTGATATATTGTTTTTTTCAACTGTGTATTATGTTTCTGTGCGTTACTGTACTTATTATTGTGTATGAGGAAAGCAAATAAGAGTAGCATACATGAATTTAAATATTTAATATATTTCACATGTACCTTTATTAGTTTTCTCCTTTCGCAAAAACATAGAAAATAATTAAACAAGTTTATGCATTTAGTATTTAATTTTTGCAGATACCGCAAAGCTGCAAACTAAAATAATACACACACATATTAGTTTGTGTATTTTAGCTAGAGTACATATCTTTCGCATTACATATTGAAACATTAGAAGCAAATTTTTTTTAGTTAACTTTTATCTATAAAAATATTAAATGTTTTTTGTAAAATTGACATTACCCCATATTACATAAAACAATTTCAAATTCTCTTTTTATCAACATTTTATTTGTTTTGAATTTGTAAATGTATGAAGAATACTCGTACTGAGAAAAAGAATACTCGTACTGACTCGTAAAGAATTACCAAACATTTTTTACTTCTTTATTTGCACTATTTTTGTTAAAATTAGAAAAAAATGTTTTATTTAGTATTAATTTATCAAAAACATAATTTTTTTTCTAAAATTCAGGCGATGTGAGTTTTCCTAAAATGTGCAAAGTAGTCATATGTAGTAATTATATAGCATTAAATTCATTAAAATGTGAGGGTTTTTACTAGGAATCTAAAGAACAAGTGGAATCAAAGAACAAGTTAAAAACAGTTTTTTAAAAATGAGCAAGATTAGTTCATTCAGAAGAGCAGAAACTTCCAACTCTAAGTGGTCATTAAACAGAACGTAAAACTGAATTCTTTTCAAAATAAATTTATTTAATTTTATTTGAGCACATATTTGTAAGCTTTGGAAACATTAAAAACGATTCACAGATATGGAAACTGAGTTTTGTAATAAAAAAATTACTCATAGGGACTTTTAGAAACGAATAGAGATAAAGAAGAAATTTTCCTTTTTACATGTCTGCAGCTGTAAAAATTTAAATTGCATTCTGAAAATTAAAAAAAAAAAAAAACCACCTTAAGTTTCGAGTTTGCTCTATTCTCTTCGCTCTATATTTTTAAATTAGTTTTCCAAAACGATTCATAGTTCTGACGTCTTTCATTTCAAAGCTCTCATAGATATCCTTTTTTATTTTGTTTTCATGGAATCCTAGTAACTACAGTTTACATAATTAATGTACTTCACACCTTAAAAAATAGAATAGATGTTTGAAATAAAAAATTAGGATGTGTATGTGTGTGTTGAGAAGTAAAAAGAAATTTTTTTAGATGTTTCACGAAATTTAAGCTTAGCTTCCATAAGAGTACTTTTGTCTAATATGTGAAGGAGAACTCAAAATATGAACACTTTTTCAGACCGAAAAATTTCACAAAATTTATAAGAATTCGTGCGACAACCACTTTATCCTATTTCCTCTTTCATATTTAGAAATTCCAGGAATGTGCAGTATTTTATTTGAACACAAATTATGCGTAGCTAGGTGCATATTAAGCCACATGGTATCGAGGTCTATCTATGCGTCCGATAATTTATTCCTCGCGAATATTTTCAGAGTTTGTTATATTTATTCATTTCTTGGTTCTTTGTAGCATAATTACGATTCTTTTTCAAATGAATCATTATAAGAGTTTTTTTGCTGTGTCATCTACTAAATCATTCTTTCGTTGGAGGTATATATGCAATTCGCTGTGAATTATTTAGAAGATTAAGAAAATATCTCCTCCCTGAATAAAAGAAATACTCTCTGGAACATTGAAAATAACGCACAATGAAGGGAACTCCGGATTGAAATGAAATTTATCACACATAATGATATAGATGAGAGATTTATTTGGTCCCAAAATCATGACAATAAGACAAATATAGTATTAGACACATATAGCGTTAACTTGAATGCGCGTCGGATTGCCTCCTGCTGCAAAACATGCCGCAACACCATCCGGTAATGAGTGGATTAACATCGGATGTTGTTCTGAGGCAGATGGGCCTACAAATCCTGAACAGCCACCTCCAAATCACGTACAGAATGGGATGGTAGCATTTGTATTTCCGCTGGTGCCACAAATGCTTCATTGGGGACAAGTCTAAGGAACGAACCAGCTATGGAAGAGTCTGAACACGACGTGGATAGTAGCTTTTAGATCCAGCTTTTTATTGACGAGCATTATCTTGCTGAAAAATTGTCCCTGGAAGACCATTTAGAAAAGACACCAAGTGGGATCGAAGAATGTCATCAACCAAAACGCTGTTTCGTTAAGGTCCCACGTACCTCAATCAGAGTGAACCGGCTATCATAGGCAATGTTTTCCGAGATCATTACACCCTGTGGGAGCAGTGTGTAGCCTGATAGCATTGATGGAATTGTACTGTTCACTAGGGCACCTCCCCATCAGCCCGTGGTTATCGTCTGTCCCCAAACGAGTAAACACCACGTTTTCCCAATCTGTGATATTCTACGCTGTTCTGGCTGGGCACCACTATAAGCGATGTTGTTATGGTGTTGAAGATAGGACGCCTCGAAGGTAGGGCGCTTAGATTACATATTCACTTCCGCAAGGCATTTAGTAAAGATTTATGGAGCAACTGTCTGCTCTACATCTGATGATATCGTGGAAAAAATCATTGTAACCTTCATGAGCGCTTGCCTTCAATCCTCTTGCCTCGTCGTCTTCCTTGTCACTCCAGACCGAGTTCTCCGCACGTGGGTACCATCACGTGTCCACTTCTCCCAGCCTATTATGACAGCACACTCCAAATGATTGACCTAGCGAGCAACCGAGGCACATCGGCCAGCCTGTAGTTTTCATGTCAATGATCAGACCCTCTTAAACTCACTTAACTATGCAAAATGTCTTCGTACACGTATACCTATCATTTGTCGTTTGCTATAAGTCCTCCTATAGTCTGAATGGGACCATTATGTTTATGAATCTTCAACTATGCATCGGTTCATATAGAACCCATTTCCTGTTTGCAGTGCTACTGCAGAGTGTGTGGTCATACGAATTGGCATCAAACTTGGATCATTCTCATATCGGACATCATTAAACTACTTTGCTAAGTTTCACGTTTGTTGTTCGTTTCCTTCTTGATGTGTTATTTTTTCAGTGTTCGTGAATGTATTAAACATTTTTGTGGATCTGGATTAGATAGACCCTCATTAAAAGAAATTTCATGTTAACTAGCTAGATTATTAATGAGATTTATTTTAAGAATTTATCCATGAAAAGAACATATACCGCAACTGATTAAATTCCATGGATCACTCTCATTTGTTTTATTTTATTTTGTTTTCACGATTCTCCTTTTTCCAAAGAGATTATAGTCATATCCTGAAGTTATTTTTTTCAAACAGATTACGAATTGAAATTAATTATATATTCTGGTTTTAGTGAAAAAAAATTAAAATCAAACTAGATGATGGTATTAAACTGCGTGTCCTTTCTCGGTAGAAAGATTTCCTTAGCTTTAAGTGCAAACTTTCAACAACCCTCAAACCTTGTCTAAGTCCCCAAATTGTCTTGATGTTATGATAGATAAAAAAAAATTTGTTTAGAAAACACGCATAGAATGTATTTGCGGTATGTTCCGGGATATGGTCGGTACAATTTACCATCTTATTCAACTCTAGAAAACAAAGCATTGTTTATACTTTTATTCTCAAACTGTTTATATTACATGCCAACCTAGTCTGGGATTATGCTATCAAAATAATTTAAAAATACGAGGAACTGACAATAGGACACTGAAAACCATTTGCAGATCCAAATGGTTTATGAGAAACAGAAATATTTGATACTTTTTAAGTTCCCTTACAGAAAAAGTTTGTAATTCAGCTCTTAAAGAGTTCTCAAACAAGCTACCTAATACTGACCACAATTTTAGTCGGAACGTAGAGTCTTACGAATTTGTACTAATTTTAGCCCCCAGGTTCAGGAAAGATTATATTATTTTTCAATCACACCAACCCATATATTCCCTTTATAAAAATAGCGGTAGCAGATTTTAGCAGCAGAGAGGTTAAGTCACCTTGAGTAAAGCAGAATTGGTCACGCGCAATGTTTGGGAAGATGTTCGCCTGATGCTGTTGACGTTTTATTGCTGCAGTACAATATCACGGTTTTTAAACTTCAAATTTTATTTCAGTACACTGGGTCCCCCTCCCCATCTAAAATGCAATCCAATTGAAAAATCAACATAATGGAGCTTCCCTATTTAATATACATTTTTTTTTACAAACCGAAATAAATTTTTCCATAAATAATGTCATAATTCCTAGAGTAGAGATTCTAGCTACTTTACAACTAGTCCTTTCTGTATGAACTTTGACACAAATATCACACTGTACAAATTACTAAATAATTAAAGCGTTGATTAAAATATATCACAAGAATTTTCGCATTGTTTGTGAGAATCCTAGGAAGTCATTATTATACAGGTTTTTATAAAAGAATATCCCGAATTTGAAGAATTACTGAAATAAAAACAATGAGATTACAACCCATTTGAGTAAAATGAAAATTAGAAATATAATTTCAAAGCTTATGAAATAATAGGAGTTTGCTGAGATCTCACATAACTACATTCGAAAAAAATTCTCATTAAAGACAGCAGGACCCATGTGAAAGGTCATGTGGCATTCCTGTTTCTCACGAACTTTAGGGTCAAATCTGGAACTTATAGATGTCTGATCTCCTGAGAACCAAAAGCACCTTAAACCAGATGATACAGTTTGCGGTTTCTATTTTCTTTTCCTGTGATCAGAAACCAATAACTGATATCATTACTTTATGATATCCAACCAAAAGAAAATATAGTGTCTTGGGGTTTTAGAGTTGGTGTGGCCAATTTCATTCTATTCAAAAATTCCGAAGAGAAGGGATAACAGAGATTTTCTAAACATTCCACCAGAACATCGTATCTGTGGACTTTGTACATATTTATTACAGAGGGCAATTGGCAACTAAAACTATGCTATATTTGCATAAAAAGTAAAATAACATCAAGCACTTTATCTTATTGTGAACATCATCTGTAGCATTTAAATTAATTACAATAAATTGGTGTAAATAACACTTTCTAAATTTCCTGTCATTTAATGCAATATGGACCCAAATATGTTCAGGGCAACCACTACTAGAAACAGAACAATAAATGAACTAGCACCAAATTATTATTTTTCTAATTGGGAAATAGCTAGATCCGTAGCTTATCCAAGTAAGTATTGTCAATAACAATGAATTCGAATAACAACGAATGGGCTGAAACTTTTGTCTTACACAAAGCACTGATATGGAGCAAAACACTTTAACTTAGGCGAATTGCTTTCTTATTCAATGGTTGCTGTACCCCGTATGTTGGAATTATGTCGGTTGACTTTACAGTTGGTATGAAACGTACTTCATCCCCAAAAATAAGCTTAAATATGAAGGATTCATCTTTGTTGTGAAGAACAAATGTGTAAAAATTAATTTTCTGTTCTTTATCATCAAAGGCAAGAAGGTGTACTAGGTGTAAGTTGCAAGTTCCAAAATCAATAGCTTTTTTCAATGCCTTTCATACTGTTTGGGATGGTGATACTTAAATGACAAATTCCCGCTTTAGTGGATTGGTCTCTAGAAGATATTTCGTGTATTCATTTCTTCCATATTCGCCGGTAGTGACATATTCGTTGGTTGGTTGGTTGAATAGAATTTTTGGCAGTGAATTCTCATGAAATATACTGTGCCCAACTCTAAGTGAAGATTATATTTTTTGAATAGTTAAAATAATTTAAAATTCAAACTTCGGGTTGAAAATAAATTGTACATGAATGAAATTATATGAATGGAATAAAACCAATGTCATGTTTGAAATTAAAAATATTTGGTTGAGGATTTTCCTCAACCAATTCAATTAAGGATAGTGCACTAGATTTAAATGCTTAAAACGAACAGAGTTAAAAGCATTGAATGACAATTTGCCGATGGTAACTGTTTACACTGCATATAGAGGCTCTATATTGGTAATATTCTAAACGCATCACAGCAGGTATTGTGTTCATTCATGTTGCAACATTCTACCAGCTTATTAACTGTGGTTTGAAGTCATCGATCAATTTAGTTCATAGTTGATCCTTCGTGGAAGATTTGCAAATTGTCAACATACTGAAATTCGTATATAGATAGTTGGAGTTTAGAAAGTACAGGCTATATAGATGACAAATAAAAAGAATCGGATGTAAAATACTTTCCTAAGGAACCCTTCAACATGAGAAAAGGAATCAGATAATAAAGTACAACGCGAGATTTAAAAGATCTGAAAGTAAAAAAAAATGCAATGAAAGTAGGCAAATGGTCCCTAAAATAAAAATAAAATAAAGTGTAAATAATTATTCAGCATCAAGAACGGTCATATGCCTTTTCGATATCAAAACAAATTGAGACCAAATGATTCTTCTGGACTAAAATAGTGCAAATCTTACTTTCGAGCATTAAGTTGTTATCAAGTGTAGATATTCCTTTACGGCAACCACTCTGAAAAGGGGGAATGCATCAGCCCTTTTTCAACTAAATACAAAAGGGGCATTAACTATACGTTCTAGGGTCTTACATAGGCAGCTCCTTAGTGGATTGGGTCGATAGTTGAGAGGGTTCTTTGGATTTTTTCAGACTTCAGGATGGAATCACTATAAATTCCTACCACCGACTAGAAAACACATGCTCCTTCGTATTT
The DNA here is from genome assembly GCA_019974015.1 of Nephila pilipes. Taxonomy (NCBI): domain Eukaryota; kingdom Metazoa; phylum Arthropoda; class Arachnida; order Araneae; family Nephilidae; genus Nephila; species Nephila pilipes. The sequence goes on from BMAW01091430.1 coordinate 260,119, forward strand.
CAATTTTCGACCCTCCTTCTTGTCATTCACTTGTCTTTTTTTCAATTTCACGTCTAGACCACAGTTTAATCTTGTTTGTCGCAGCTTAGCCATATCTGGCTCTTGCGCCAATAAACTTTACATTCACTCACTCACTCACTCCTTCGTATTTGGTTGAATATGTAAAAGAAACAAAGGAATCCTGGTGACAGCATATCATATGTAATTCCATCATGGCCTGATATAGTATTGTTAACCAATGATAAGGCTTTTCTCATGTTTCCATATGTTAAAGTCATTGTTAAAAGAAAACAATTGCCTATACCTGAAGTTGATAGGTATCTGCTCAGAACAATTTTTAGTCTCTAGAAATGTAACGCTATATGAATCGGAGCTTGACTCACTAGAAAATGAGCGGCTAATAATATTGGCTACTTCAACAGGTGAAGAATACGTAGCATTTGAAATTTCTAGGATCGGGATTTAAAATCCCCGATACAAGGAATTTGCACCTTTAATATTCTTTCATAACTGTTGACTAGTCATTGACGATAGGATGGAAGAAACATACCTAATACAAGATTCTTTCTGACTATGACGTCGAATACTACGAGCAAAATCTTTAGCCCTTTTAAATGTTACGTAGTTCTAGGATTTAGGGTAGCACAGGAAATATCCCACATTGTCCTTTTTTCCTTTTAAGATGTTTTACATTCTTTATTTCAGTATTGGTTGATTTTTCTGGAATCTAGTTTGGGATTACAGGGTACTTAGAAGTTAATCTATTAGTGCTCTACAAAGTAAAAATATGATTTAAATTGAGACACATGTATATATGATAAAGTATTCCGAATGAGCATTGAACAGTAGGCAAATAATCGATAATTTTCAGGAAAAACTACTCCATCAGAAATCCAACGGGGAAATATTTTCCAGTAACACGGATTTCCATAAAAGAGAATTTATTCTTGATAGTAAACGAGTGTATTGCGATTGAAATGAAGTAAGAAATATTTTATAGATTGTCTCTTTCACACAAATATTTATATATCTTCAAGAAAAAAAAGTGATATTGAAGATCCAAAGGCAATGCATTAAAATACGAATCACTTTTTAAACGGAACATGAGCGCGTTGAAATATGTAAATATATATTTATGTATAATATGCATGGAAAACCTAATTTAGACTTCATTTGTTGATCTACAAATGCTAAAATAATTTTAGGAAAAGGCGAGCTCAATAGACGAATTACATTCTCCAATTGTGTACAATCGAGTTACATTCGCCCCCGAAAATCACAGATTACGCATTTAGATATTATTTACTTAGAACATTTCTAATTTAAAAAAAAATTTACTTTTTGAATAATTTATTTCCAATCTACTCTATGTATACTATTTTAAAAGAAGTATCTGTATTGTTAATAAATAATTAGTATTTTTTTTTCAAAATACAATTAATTTATTTCTGTAAGTGTTGATAATGAAAGGCAAAGATAACTAATTCCTTTTGATTTCGTAAATAAAAAATTAACATTTCTTTATTTCTATTTAAAAATATTTGGTGAACACGATCATACGTGTTATGGTACACACGTATGATCGTGTGTACGTCTCAATAGCATAGGTAATTCGAGAAGAGAGTTTACAAAATGTAATAAATAATGGCTTAAAATAGAAAGTATGTTACAGTTATATAACTTTTACAATGTAAGTTGATGCTTATGAATTATCCAGGTAGTGGGGCCCATTTCTCTATTAACTATGTTTTCGTATCCTGAATAGTTCTGAGAGGAGGAAAAAGAGATGCAATTGCCATCCACAGAACACCTCAAAATATTCAATAAGGGCTTAGGTCGGATGATCAGGCTGGCAAACCTACCCAACAAAATAACACCCTCCTTTATCAGAAATTCATTGCTTATATAAATCCGATGTAGACAAGCGTTGTCATCTATAAATAAGTGAAAACAGAGTTGTTCTCTTCCTTGAAAAAGTGAAAATAGATTTCCAAGATTTCATCTCTGTGCTTCACAGTAGTTTCAGTTATCAAATACATGAATATTGCACACCTATCCAACATGATGACACCAATCCCTCGTATTTTCCAGATAAGAGCACGTAGCGTGTCAGTGGTTAAAATGGTTAGGGCTCATTGTAAAGAATCTGAACTCATCAATGAATAGAACAGTGTCCCACTGATTCTTGTTCTGATGTCAATGTTATCTGCTAAATGGGTTCTTGTATGTACAGAAGTGGAAGACACAAGCTCTTGCAAAATCGATCTCTCGCAACAGCTTCTCACATGTCACATACGGCCAAGGGAGCCCAACTCTTAGGGGTTTTGAGAAGGCTGCATGGAAATGGAAACATCGATCTTCATTTGTTGCTCTTTGACGTCCAAACCTTCTCACTACACTCTCATTAAACAGTCTTCATAAACTACACATAATTCTCGTCTATGGCATTTGAGACTAACCTGCTTCCCGACAGCTCTCCACATCAGTTCATTATCTGGACATTGATGTTTACTCATTTTAAATGCCTACTTTTGAATTTCAACGAAAGTGGCTAGAAAACACCATGATAACCTTTGAGATTTGCAAAATAAGTGAAACATGCTCTTACTAAGCATTTCCTTCAAATGAAAAGTCCACATTTACACGCTTATATAATCAGTAGTAAAACTCAGCATCTTTATTTTAGGCGTACAATTCGTTCAATTCCTTTCAAAAATTTCTACTCAATATGCAATTTCTCTTAATTTTGAGCACCAATACATATACAGATAAAATATTATCAAATTTATATCTGATCTTCTTTCATACTTAGAACTGTTCTTTCTTAAATCTGGAAAATAAGATGAAACTTTGCACACTACTGTTAAAGGAAATGCTGTAATATTAATTGAAATTCGAATGATTACAACTCAACATACTTAAAATTTAAGAAACACATTTATCGTTATGCAGTCTAACAAGTAGAATTAACAATTATGGGATGATAACGAGATGGAAATCTAAATCTAAGACTAAATTAATCTGCTTAAAATATATTACACAAAATATACTACTGTTCATATGTTAAATAAGTCAGGATATTATACGAAATAAAGAAACCTTTTTATATGAAAAAATGATGTGGATATACATAAGATCCATTAGCATCGAGTGCAAATAACCTTAAGTATTCATGCATTACTCAATGGTTGATAAATTGAAGAAAATTGGGAGAAAGGAAAAAAAGGCCTGAAAAATATGATTAAAAGTCTTTTACACTTTTAATCTATTAAAGAATGCTTATCGAATTAAATTCAGAGAATTACGGTGAGTAGTAACTGTTTGAATCTTTTTGTACGCATGAAGAAGTTTACAAAAAGAGCGAATGATCGTACACCTTAGAAGAAACGAGTTTTTATAATTTTAACGACAGATTGATTAGTTTACTACATTCAAAAACATGATGCATTTAATTAAAGTTTTCTTTTCCGGTCGATGAGAAAAGAAAATAAACATTGATAAAATTGAGGCAGTGATGGAAGCTCAGCACTCATTTTGAGAATTCGAGAAAGTTTCCGAAATCTCTCTTCGGATCTCAGTTTTAGGCCTCACGAAGTAGGAGAGGAAAATAATGGAAGAGGGTTTTACATTTTTATCCTTTGAATATAAATATATAGTTTGGTATATTTACCCTTGTTCTTATGAAAAAAGAAACGTAAATGCGAGTCAATTTTTATTTGAACAAATGTCCCTCAAGCGGATTATTTCAATTGATAATATATTCATTCATTGCTAATATCTTTTTTTTTTTTTTTTTTTTAAAAAAAAATCAAACGTCAACATCAGTTTAGTTAGGAAAGCTAATATAATTCAAAAATGTTTGAAGGAGAAGGACATAGGAGTGAATTATTAATGAAATAATGTATGCTTGTCATCTTATAAGTTTGTTGTTTATTGAACATGGCTGTCTTTTGAGAAGAGTTCTTTGAACTCAGACAAATTTAACAGGTATTAGTTCCACTACACTGCAGGGTTGGAACAAGCAACGCGACTGAAACATCGAGCTAGATGGGAAAATACTCGGCTACCACAGTCCCTTACGATTTGAAATATTTTTTGTAAACAATAGCTAATGTTTAGTTATTGTAATTGATTTGTCATATGTTGTTTTACGTAATACCAGAAAATCGTATTTCTTTAAAATCATCTTTTATTGACATACTTTATCACATATGGAATTTCGAAACATTCTTGTGGGCCGAAAGGAAAATAGGTTAGTTTGAATTAAAATATCACGGTGCTTGTGGTATCCGAGTGGTCATGGTCACGTATTATTAGCGTAGCTCCGGTAGCCGAGTAGTCACAATTCGAACTTGCAGTTCGAATGTAGGATTCGAACGCAGGATTTGACAAAATTAGGGTTCGTCAAATCCTGCGTTCAAACCCTGATGCCACTAAAGACTCACAGTGCAGCAGGACTAATGCACAGCAAATCAATCGAGGCTCCAAGTCGTTCCGTAATCGTGATGCGGAAATTTGGAGAGGGAGGTGCTAGCTCAAGTGTCGATGTCCCTTGACCGAAGTTCACAATTGCGTGGTGCGTCGACAATAGCCCTCATGTAATTTCCAAGCCCTACGTGAATAAACAATCAATTAATCAAATCATAAGCTTGTGACCGTCAATATTTAATTCGAGCCATGAGCTCGAGTTCTTGTTTTGTAGCGGGAGTGACCTACGAAAAAATATGTCAGAGCCTAAGATTCATCTGCAGGCGTAATGTAGAATTTTAGAAAGTGGAGTGCGAGCTCAGGTGTGTCTCTGTCACTTAGAGTGGTTGCGGAGGGCGGCAGAGATTCTAACCTCGAAATCTTTTTTAGTTTCAGCCGTGGAGCCGTAATAGTTTCCTAGTCTACAAGGATTTTGGATGGTGTTCTTTATACCCCTCCTTTCTCTGGGAACTCATTGACTTTATATTCGCATGGTATACATGGGATCACGACAACGTAAGCTGAAATCTCGTAAAATTATTAACTGTATTCAGGGTAGCTCGAAACCTGCTGGCAAGAGCCCTTCCTTCTTACATGAGGCATAACAGGACATTTTGCATAACTAGGCAACGTTTGAATGGAATTTCTGTATTAGAAACCCGATGTACAATCTATCCTTTTATATAAACTATAGGTGGCTTTACTTTTACCTGCGTTGTTCGAATGCGTTGAAATTCTAACAATTTGCATATCTCTACAAGTATTACCTTTTAAGCAAAAACTATATCGAATTGACGAATCCGCTTGAATTTGAAGAAAAATTGAAAAGTACTAAGAAATGTTTTTGAATTACAAACATGATACATCATGTTCATAATTCAAAAATCACTTTTTTTCTTCTAATTTTTAGAAATGGGCATCTACATAAAAATTTCAGTTACATTAAGAGGATAAAAGTAGTATTTTTTATTTTTTGACTAGTCATTTATGAATTGCTTCTTTGCCTATTCACGTTGCACTTAAAAGCAAAACGAGTATTATTGCCTCGTAATTTTGAACTCATAGTCGGGGGAAGACGATGCCTGAATCGGCACTGTGATTACCTTTAGACTCGACCTGATTTAACTGCCATCAGCCCGTTACACTGTGGGTCTTTAGTGGCATTAGGTTGGTTGATTTTATTAACATCGCATTAGAAGCAATAAGAGGGCTATTGGCGACGGATCTCGTAATTTTGAACCTCGCTCAAGGGACGACAGTGATATAGCTTTTGAAGTGATTATTCGTATTAAATATTGAAATAAACAGCTCTTAGAAAAATAAATCTTTTATTGACGAACAACTATTTACACATCCGCTCGTGCGTAGTAGTTAGCTCTACCGTGATGTTACATAAATCTAATGTTATAATAATTATACGAATATAAAACGAAATAAGAATACGAATTCTAAAAGAATTGCAACTTACGTTCTGTTTTTGCTTTCCGAGATGAAAACAAAATTCTGAGTAAAAAATATCAAAAAGTTATTCAAGTTGTTCCAAAATTAACTATTCATAGCTATTGACGTGATTATTTGTATTAAATATTGAAATAAATAGCTATAGTAAAAATAAATCTTTTGTTAACGAACAACTATCTTCATAGTATTGAGCTCTTCCGAAACGTTACATAACAGCGGGGATTCCCGGGCAGAGATAAATATAGTATAGAGTATGAAAAGTAGAGAGGTAGCACTTTTTGATTGATTGATTGACATTAAATACAGATGTCGCAATGATCAGTACAGTGGCATTAGGTCTCGAACTCACGATGAAACGGGCATCGTGAGTTCGGATCCTAATGCCAACCAACGTCGATAGCAAAACTCGAGACCTTGGCCTCTCTTTCACAAGCCATTAGTAAACGAAACATAGTGAAGAAGTTATTACGTTTTAAGAGTTTATAAAAAGAATAGAAACATGAAATTTTTTTTAACATTTCTAAATAAGATTTCATATATTGAGCATTTTAATTCATTCATATTTTACCTAATGAAACCTTGGAAAAGACTGCTGACACCTTAAAGCGTCGTTCTATTTAATTTTTCGCTTAGATTTAATCATGAATTATTAACTATCCTTTTTATTTGGAATTTTTCACTTTTAAATCTTTTATTTATATAATTTTCAGGAGGGTTATACATCTCTTAGTTTATTACCAATTTTACGAACTCATAGTCGAATAATAAATTATACAATTTCAGGAGATAACGTTGCGTACAATAATAAACTACCTTAAATGTGCACTCACTTTAAAAAAGCTAAAAATGAAAAAAAAAAAAATGACCATTAATAATTTGTTTCATTTGTTTCATTTTTCTGTGGCTAATTTCTAGACAATACATTAGATGAATAATTTTTTATTTTTTGCTATTATTAGCGGTTTTTTAAAGTTAAGTTTTGAACCGAAAAAGGTAATTGAATATTTAATTTAAGGTAAAAAACAATAAAACTTCTTTTTATTGAATTCAAGGAAAAGTAGTTTATGAACTGAAAAAAAAATGATGACAAAAAAGTTTTTTGAAACTATTTATCTCATTTGCTAAATTCAATATGTACTTTACATGAATTGAAAATTAATCTTTTGGATTTTTATTAATGGATAATTTCAGATTTTTTCAAGAACTTTTTTTCTGTTCATTTTAAATATGAATGTATTAGAGTTGTGTGAGTTCGGTATATTTTTTTCTTGTATTTTTTTCTAACTGACCTTTGTTCAATTGTATATCTGAACTGGAGTCTAGATATTCGTGAAAAGTGGTTCGTAGGCACTAGTCACCGTCCTTCTAAACATTGTCATGCAATTATCAACAGAGACTATAGCACAAATTCAAGAGACTCTATATATTATTGCCAGGAGGGAGTGATAGTGTCAAAATTAAAAAGTTAATCAGTATTGTGCAAAATCCAGTGAACGTTTAATAAAGTCAATATATAATACTTGATCACTTTGGAGAGCATTTATTACTTCACTTAAAACTGTAACTTGAACTTGCCATTCGATATGAATATCGCCATTTACAATGATTGTGGTTATTCCATTAGGGCACCATGTTCCGAAAATAGCTCGGAGTCTTTCGATAGAAAGGAGAAAAAAAAAAAAAAACAATTTTTTCAAAAAAATCCTCAATTTAGGTTTTGACTAATTTCCTTTAAATAGCCATAATGCTTCTGCTGGTGGCCTGGATAGGACAGTAAGAATAGCAAGGTGTAAATAGAATGGGTAGATAAGTGTCACAAGTCACCAGTAAATACATACCTGTATTTTCTCCCAAAATGACATGGAAGATCGTCTATTGGAAGAAGCAGGGTGTTCAGGCTCTTCTGACATCTTCAGCACAAAAAGAGGAGAGTAGAAGTGTGTCCCGCGCTAGCTTTAGAGGTATGTCTTATCAAGGTCATTCAAATGGTTCATCTCCTGTATTTATAAGGACGTCTGCAAAATTACCTCAAGAGGGTATCTTAATATGGCCAAAAAACGATGTCGTATTTTGAAATGATATTATCTAAGCTATCACCCTTGTAGAGCACCTCTGTTTCTTTCTTTCTTTTTTTTTTTTTTTTTTGCAGAGGTCGGTATTTTGACATTAGTCTTCTTAAAACCAGGGTGTCAGGAGGTGAACATTCAACCTGATACACCTGTAACATTATTTTATCCTTTTGATAGTCAGACCTAAATGCCTTAAAAGTGCTCTGAGAGCCAGAGTGTTGGATTTCTTAAGTAAAAAATTCCACTAAAATAATTTAGACATGGATTACATTTACATCAATACATGGATTACCATCATTTGTAGAAATGAGAAAGCAGATTGAATATTTTAGATAGTTCGGATCTTACAAATAATTTCAATTATGAATAGTCTCCTGAAATTTTCTTTATACTTCTTAGGGATCTTTCTTATTGATTATAATAATTTTCTATTATAAATAAAGGAGTGGTAGATAGGTGCCTAATAACCAAAAGGTTTTTCAATGAAAAATATGATCTTTAAAGAATAACCCAAATGTACTTTCTGCACCAAAGTACTAATATTTTATAGAGTTTTATATTTGAAGTAATATATTGTGAACCAGTTATGTTAGAAAATTTGAGTATATATATATATATATATAACATTTTGTGAGGTTTTTGTGTGAATTTAAATAAAATATAATAGAATGATTAATTTCATTAAGTATCTAAATACAATTTGATTTACTAACACAAATTCAGAGAATTTATCTTATTTATATATATACGATAAGTAAGATTTTAGTGGATATTAGTTTAACAAGATTTGGTTTGATTTTTTTCATTAAGTAGAGAAGGCTAATTCGTAATTATTACTCGCATTGTATGTGTGTGACGTAATTCAATTTTGGGAAACAAATGATTGGAATAAAACTCGAAATTTTATTAGATTAAACAGTGAAAAATTACTCGATTACGAATATGACGTTCTCTTTTATTTTCTTTAATCGTAAATTTTAATAGTTGTCTACATCCATAAATGAACTCTTCGAGAACATTAAAAACTAATTTTTGCCGTACTTTTCATTAAAATTTCAGCGAGTAAAATATTTTTTGAGCTGTTCTTCAGGTGCATAATTATTCTTATGAGCAAAACTTTCTAAGATATAAATTCATAAGAAATGCAAAATTGGGATGTGGTTTTGCTCGTAGAATAATTACGAATGAGTCATATTATTCAGACATTTTTTTTTAAATTGTTCGTCGTCTAATTTGAATATAACAAAGGTTTAATGTTAATTGCGGTTTTTTCTTTTGGGTCAGTTCAGCAATTATTCGGATTCTACTGCTGTACATAACAGAAGAAAATGTTTGAATTTTGTTTCCCAAAGGAAAATTTTTTTCCTCCCAACTCTGTTAATAATATTTTTTTTGAAAAAAAAAATCAAATTCACAAGAAATAATAAAGCTCTGAACAATTCCATCGCTCTAATATATATAATATAAACTAAAAATTGAAAAAAAATATGCATTTCTTCTTTTTCCTGACGTAACACGTGGAATATATCTTCTATTTTGAAACAAACTTGAGTTAATGCATTTACTTGGCAGGATCAATTATTTTCAAAATAATTTTTAACTATAGTTTGTAATCTTCACATTTAAGTAAATATTAAAAATGAAATAACGTTTGTTGAAATATATCAGGGACTTTTCACTCTGACTCTTGGTTTTATATAATTTTGGCCATTAACTTTTAATGAATTAAATTCACAGAATCACGTGATATATATCATAAACAAACCGGCGTGTTCTGTGTTTACATAGGATTTCCTACATGCTAGTTATATATATATTGTACTTCAATTAATATATTTAATATTATAATATTTCTTACATTATTCAGTTATTTATTTTCGGTAGGAAATAATATGAGTATATTTTTATGTATCTGTAACCTTATTCTCGTTTAGTTGTGTTAATAAAATGTCGTTTGGTGAGCTGAGCCTATTTAAAAATGCTTCTGGTGTTTGTTTATATACTTATGATTTGAAATTATTTTCTGGTTTAAAAAGATACATTTTTGACCTATTAGTGTCCATTGAGTTATTTTCACATTTTTGTTTTGTTAATCTTATTTTGTACTTCAAATTATTTCATTTATAAATATTTGGTACTTTTCAATTTCACTGGCGCAAGCGATAAAGTCGCCAAAAATGATACAAGGGACGCCAAACGGAATATGTGTTTACTATGTGTTGTCCCCAATAAAGTCTGCTTGCCGAGATTTGTGCTAGCGAAATGGAAAAGTACCAAATATATTTATACATCAACAGATGATCGGTTGATTCTTACATGTAAAAAATAAAGGTCCTGATATTTATTCTACTATTGTAATTAATCTAAACCTTCTGAAAAATAAATGTGGAGTGTTAAAGTGTAATTAAACTCTTTCTGAATTATAGTATCTTTTATGTAATATAGACAGTTCATTTATGAGGTTGATTCTGTATGAAAAATAAAGCAACATTGGATAAACTATTTTCTACTTTGATCAATATATATAATTAAGCTGTATCAGTTGTAGAATGATTTATGATTTAAAAAGTTGTAATTTTGTACCTTGTATTAAAGGTTTTTTTTAAAATTTGGTTAAAGTGCTATTTTACCCGGACATTTGCAGAAATTTTTGAAATACTGCTAATATGGCGCCAAAAGCGAGTATTTCAACCCCGACGCTTCTAGAAGAGGAAAAAAGATGACGTCGTTTGTGTAAGATAAATTTTAAAACAAAATGGCGTTTTCACTAAAAGAAAGGATATGCAAGCATTCAAGTTTTATTTTAAATAATTATTTTCAGTATTTCATTCAAAAAAACAAACACATCATAGAATGAAATTTGACACAATATATGTGCTAACCAATGCTGCAATTTTAAACAAATGTTAAAAACAAATTCTAATGTATTAAAATTCCACAAATTTTCCTCAAATAATATTATTAAATTAAGTTTTAAAGAAGATAAGTAAAAATACTTTATTTAAATACTAGACAAATCGCCGTTAAATTAGGATGTTTTAATAATTATTACAAAATGTCTGTATGTAAACCAAATTAATTTGCAGCCATTATTTCAGCTTGTTGATAGAAGAATGATTCAATATCTTTATAATACAGCAATCCAAAATTTCGATTTTTGCATTTATTTAGGGTTTAAAATATATAAAACAAAGTTCTACGATAATTTCTCATTGAAATAAAGAATAATATATTAAGTAAAAATTTATGTTACTTAAGCTTATGAAACATACACATTTCACGTACGCAGTGCAAAACAAACGAATATAAGACTAGTTTACATCGGCGGGTATCACGTGATCAAGATATCGTGTGATCATGACGTCACATGAATTTAGTCCATTGAGGAGTGGAGTGAAACTTGTCTTTTCTTAATACATCTTTTACTTGGAAAAAATACTTTTTTAAGTAAAAATACGCACAAAATGCTTAACGCAAGAGGTAACGCGTCTCACTAATCTCTTACGATGGAAGGGCGTGGAAGTTAGGGGTGAGGGGTGCCACTCACAGGTATCATCTGACCATATCTTAACTTTAACCCATTGGCTTTTCGGCATTTACCAAGCTTTCGACTTTCACCCATTGACACTAAATTACTTTAACCCATTGGTTTACACAGCCGGCTGGAAGCCTGCCTCACATATTAAGTTCATTTTCTCGTTGCCAACTATGAGATAGCCTGAACAGCTGTAGCTTCTTCTGAGTATTTTCTTCTTATCGTTAATACATGGGGACATGTAATAAGATTTTGGAAAGTTGAGAATTCGATTTGTTGAGTGGTGTATAAAACACATTTTATTCACCTCAATAGATTGCGAACTACAGTTTTTGGTGATTTCCACAACTATGCATTAGTAAAAATAGCGTAAAATAAGAAATACCTCTTTGTGAAAGAATTCAGGTACTTTGTTTTTTTTTCTAATTCTTCTAATTTTCTTGAAATTAAACAGTAAATATAGGGCCGTTTTGGGGGATCAATATTAGTAAGGCAATGGATTAAATTGCGAGATCCATCACAATATCCCATGTATTGCTCTTATGGGTCATATGACATGATATAAGACCACGTCATATGGTGGTTGCCATTAAAATACTTCCATTGATAGATAATAAATTACATTAGAAAACGGTAGTGCAATCCCTGACACACAGTGCCTAGTGGTCAAGTGAACACAGTAATCTATTTGTCATAGTCGTGACCTCGAGTTTGATGTTGTTTCCGTCGAGTCGTGGATTGGAGTCCTGATGCCACAAAATATCCATCGAGCATATAGTGGTCAGGAGTGGCTATAAAAGGGAGAGAGGTGAAGCTGGAAAGAATAGTTTGAGAAATAAAATAGAGTCTGTCGATGTTGGGTGAGTATATTTGCCAAGAAGTTATAGTAGTGTTGAGTAGAGTATTACTACGAAAATTTGTCGACAGAGCGAACTAGTAGGCTGGTGAGTTGAACATTACTGATTCAGTTGTGACCGTCTTTACAAGTGCTGTTTTTGTTCATGTATCTATGTTGTTAATCTATTATATATATATATATATATATATATATATATATAAAAACATATATATATATATATATATATATATATATATATATAGCCAATTCTTTTTTTTTTACACAGTAGATGCGTTCCTCAGAAAACCGTGCAAAAAAATTCGCGTAAAAAAGTACATGCGCCATATGATACATTTGGGGATATATTCTCCTCAACTTTAAAAAATCATATAAGATGAAAAAATTCTAAATAATTTCCCAAGAAATCGTACAAAAAAGTAATAAGGAAATCCATATTACATATTTATAAAACAAATATAATTCATTTCTTTTTGCAAAAAAAGTTCAAGTTAGTGTACTGTGAAGATTCAATCTATAGGTACAAACAACATATAAAAATTCATATTGAAATTAAGAATAAAACTTCTAACAACTATTCATCGCAATTTGATAACAAGCATGCACGTTTATTACGAACTGGGGTAAAAATCCTATCACCAGTAGATATGTCACATATGTTTTGCACAACTGTCGGCTTTTATTCAAATGAAGAATTTCATTCGTAATTGACGGCCTCTGTTGATTTTTTGATATTATTACAAAGTCTGTTATTAGCGGCTGTTCATGCAGAATTCATATTTGTTATTAGCGGCAGGATCATAAGTAAAAAATATTCCATACTTGTAGCAAATTTCAAGCCCTCTCGAATTAAATCAGCCGTTAATAGCTGAACTTCCTCTCCGACTTCGCCATTACCGACTTATCATACACTATCATAAATTCGACCAAATCGTCTTCATCCAAAGAGCTTTCTAGCATCAATTCTTCAATGTCAGCCGTTTGTATATTTTTAAAATCTTCGCCACCAATTACTTTTGAGGGAGTCATAATTTCAGAACACACAGCTGATTTTTGTACTACGAAACTTCCACTTTTGACGCATGCTGGCAAAACTTTTTCCAACAAGCGTTTAAGGTCGATTGGAGCAACTGTTTGATGGCAAAAGAAGCATGTGTAATACAATCCACACTCGTTAACTTTCTCCATGCTTTTTACAACAGTCAAATTTCTTTCTTTCACTGAGTCTAAAATATATTTAAACGTTTGCTTTAAGTAGTACATTTTAAATGCTGCTATAATACTGTAGCGAACGTCACTTAAAAACCAGTGGATTTCGTCAGGGACGAAGTCATCCAATGATACTCAAGAACTGAGATGCTCGCGCAACTAAAAGAGAGAGGGAGAGAAACGAAGAGGTAGTGTTTGTATCTTGGCGCATGTTTAGCTGTTAAATAAAATTTAATAGACATCTCTAACCTGACTGTATTCGTTCGTAGTACGTTACAATACCCTGTTTGAGGGGGTGAATCAAAGAGGTGGTATTAAGTGGAAAAAACAGGTTTTGAACATTTTGGAAAAGAAATTTTGGGATTCGTGTTGGAAAAAAAAAATTAAATAAAAAAATTTATTGGTGAACCGTGTTATTTCAAAATCGTGTAAAAAAGACCGCGTAAAAGAGAGTTGTATATATATATATATATATATATATATATATATATATATATATATAT
>BMAW01091430.1:274228-287910 GCA_019974015.1 Nephila pilipes
TATATATATATATATATATATATATATATATATATATATATATATATTAGAACATGGGAACCTATCAATTTATTCAGATTCATTGCCCGTGGCCACATAAATTAGAAGTTCAGAAGGATTTGTGTCAGAATATGAGACGAACTTTTTACTAGAAACATGAAAGTATAGGAAAAGTTAGAAATTAAATGAAATTTAAGTGAAATCGTAACAAACTTCTTACTGTTTTAGTATGATATATAACTTTCTAAGCCATAACTATTCTCATTTTAAAAATGTTTCCATTCGTTCGAGCACAATGAAGGATCTTGACAATCATGAAATTACACATTTCTTAATTTAACATGAGAGAAAGGTATTTACATGGTCATAGCGATGGATGCAGCTCAATAAACTCCACTCGATTTCGTGAGTTACATGAGTTAAATTTGTGGAAGCCAGATGCTTAGTTTCGGTATTGTGGCTAAAGTAAAAGAGAACGAAATTTTCCCTGCTAGGAATTTATGTGCAAGGATTTCTTTAGATCACAGGGTATTGGATGGAGGGATTTCTAGATATTTTAGCTGCAGACCGAAAGGCTAGTAAGGTTATACTTATGGGTTTGGATCCAATGGAAACTGTTGATTCAAATACAATTATATTGCGTGATCTCATGAATTAAAAGCTAAATTGGAAAATGTATTGCCAGAAAAATTAAAAAATGACATCATGCATTATACACTTTGCACTGATTTTTGACGTAGTCGCCATTAATATTAAGAAGTATGTCGTAGTGAGCAATCAATTTGAAGAAATCATTCTGGTGACATCAGTGTCCTGCTTTTCAAGGAGTTGTCGCACAGCCTGATTCATCTCAGCATTGTTTTCGAAGTGACGGCTCAAGAGTGCGGCTTTAATGCAGGGGAGCAGGTGAAAGTCCTATGGAGCTATATCTGGGCTGTTGGCCGTGTAATCCAATATCTCTCATCCGAAGCAATGAATATGATCTTATTGTCCAACACAACTATACCTTAACTCAAGAGTCCTGATCTCTTTCATCGAATAGAGGATCTGAGTTTGGTGAAGATGCCACAGCAGCATGTCAGATTGATGGTACTTTGACGAAGGAAATCAAGAATAATCATCACACCTTTCACGTTTCAGAACACTGGGGCCACGAGCTTTCCTGCGGAGGGTGACCCTTCGAATTTTTTCCTTACTGGTGAAGGGGGATGCTTCCTCGTCAATGCAATTGCCTTGGCTTCTGGGGAATAGTGGTGCACATATGTCTCATCACATGTGATGATTTTGAACAGGAACTCATTTTTCTCTCTCGCGTACTGCATCAAGTGATCGAGGCTGCTTCTCTCTCTTGTGATCTGGGGTCAGGTTTTTCACAATAATCCTCTCGGTAACGCAACTCATCATGGAACATGTGATGAAAATGATCATGACCAATACCTCGTCTGACACTGTTATGTGAGCCTCTCCCCTAACATCATGTCCTGTACTCTAGCAGTACTGTTTTCATTTGTGGATGTAGAGGGACGTCCCTTTTGCCTTTCATTCTCCACATTCTGCCTTCCTTAAATGAACAAGCAACGTCCAATCATTTGACGAGATATGATCTGCTCGCCATACACGGTCTGTAGGCATTCATGGATGACGGACACACCAGGCCCACTTGCCCATTCACACTGAAAAGCAGCACGCACTTCCATTGCAGAACACGACTTCAGTACACGTCTGTCTGCTATCGTGATTTGAACTCAAATAATCTAGGGCACGCAGGTCTGCTGTTACTCTCTTTACTATGCATGTGTTATTTCTCCTCCGCTGTCGCAAATTTCATCGTTGATCCAGCAATGGGTGTGGATTCCTATGGAGATTGCTTGTTTCATTTGGAGTACCATCTGCTCTTTCAAAAAAATTACGAAACACTTACTTTCGGAACATCCCTGTATATATATATATATATATATATATATAACAGGTCAATTGAAAAGTCCCCGGCCTGACACATAGATGATGCTACTAGAACTAAATCCATATGTTTTTTAGTTAGCCCTAACCCTCAAAAGATGCGTGTATAAATTTGATAGCTGTCGGATCATTAGTTTGTGAATTATAGCATTTTGAGTGAAGCAACTTTTGTTATTGTGAAAAAAATGAATAAAAATGAATTTTGCGTGTTGATAAAATATTGCTTTTTGAAGGGAAAAAATACAGTTGAAGCAAAAACTTGGCTTGATGCTGAGTTTCCGGACACTGCCCTAGGAAAATCAACCATCAAGGATTGGTATGCTAAGTTTAGACGTGGTGAAATGACCACCGAAGATGGTGAACGCAGTGAACGCCCAAAAGAGGTTGTTACCGATGAAAACATTAAAAAAATCCACAAAATGATTTTGAATGACCGTAAATTGAAATTGAATGAAATAGCAGACACTCTAAAGATATCGATTGAACGTGTACATCATATCATTCACGAATATTTGGGTATGAGAAAGCTCTGAGCAAAGTGGGTGCCGCGCGAGCTCACTTTTGACCAAAAACAACGATGAGTTGATGATTCAGAGCAGTGTTTGAAGATGATCAAGCGTAATAAACCTGACCCGATATGTGACAATGGATGAAACATGTTTCCATCATTTCACTCCGAAGTTCACTCGACAGTCAGCCGAGTGGACTGCACACGATGAACGCGCTCCAAAGCGTAGGAAAACGCAACAGACGGTTGGCAGGGTTATGGCTTCTGTATTTTGGGATGCGCATAGAATAATTTTCATTGACTACCTTGAAAAAGGAAGGACCATCAACAGCGACTATTATATAGCGTTATTAGATCGTTTGAAGGACGAAATCACCGAAAAACGGCCGCATTTGAAGAAAAAGAAAGTGCTGCTTCACCAAGACAATGCACCGTGTCACAAATCAGTGAAAACGATGGTAAAAATCCATGAATTGGGCTTCGAATTGCTTCCTCATCCACCGTATTCTCCAGATCTGGCCCCCAGCGACTATTTCCTGTTCTGAGATCTCAAAAGAATGCTCTCTGGGAAGAAATTTTCGTCGAATGAAGAGGTGATCGCCGAAACTGAGGCCTGTTTTGAAGCAAAGGACAAATCGTACTACAAAAATGGTATCGTAAACTTGGAGGGTCGCTATAATCAGTGTATCATCCTTGAAAGGAATTATGGTGAATAATAAAAACTAATTTTGCCAAAAAAATGTGTTTTACTATGGTAGGCCGGGGACTTTTCAATTGACCTGTTATATATGTGTGTGTGTGCGTGTGCGTGTGTGTGTATGTACATACCTCTAATTTATTCAAAATTAGTACGAAAATAATTTGTAAATATGTATATCCATGCGTATAAATATAATGGGCTTTTTAATTTTTTGGAAAATTATTCGAAAAAAAAAAGTAAAAATAAATTCATTTCAAAAGCACGTTTATATTTAATATTAAAAATTATCTATAACAAGGCTTGGATTTTGCTTTTTCTCACAAATTAATATTCGTATTCCTCAATCTTTTATTTTTGTTTTAATAAAACATAATAAATGCATCATTGTTTTTTATTGTCATCAGTTTTTTTTTCCTTTTGCGTAATGGAGCGAAAGGAAAATACAATCATGAAAGCATTTCCTTTTTTCGTATCAACCTAATTTTACCGTAAAAAGTCTTTCCTCCCTCTTACCGAGGAAAAGCTCTCTTTCTTCTTCAAAGAGAATTGAATGAGTTGCTTCGTGATGCCATTAGGATTTAAAATTCTAAAGCAGATTCGGAAGATGTTTTTTTCTTTCTTTAAAAGTGTAAAGAATTGTTTTAGTTACGTAGATCTATAAATCGAAATAAATGTCCTTTCCGTGAGGTAAATATTTTATCAAACCTCTATGTGAATTATCAATTTAGAAATAAAAATTGAAAAAAAAGCATCATATGCCTTTTTAAGTAAAATATCTAACTATAAAACATTTTTTAACTCAGAAAGAAAATCTTCATTACAATCATTGTTTTAATTCATTACATACAGAAATTCATACAAAACTGAATAAGTTATCATTAAATACAATTTATATATAATAAATGAGACCAAATATGAATTGGCAACATAACAATCGGGGCTCAAGAAATTGTATTATCATACATTTAATATAACTAATATAACAAACTTTACTTTTCAGTTAAATACAATTCAAAGTACTCTTTCAACTAATTCTATAAGCCAATAGATTTATGAATAAGCTGTTTAAATAACTTATTCAAAGTTTTATTTTGAATAAAACTTTATATCAAATAAAGGTTTTAATATTTGGAAAGTTACAGCTTTATTTTAAGCTGTCTGCAAAAGTAAAAAAAAAAAATGTTTTCTTTGTTAGGTGACAAACTTTTTCAAAATAAATGAAATTTGTGTCTGAGTCCTATTCATTAAATTCAAGATATTTTGCTTCAAGTTTCTTTTCCAGTTATTTTCGCCAGTTAGATAAATCTTTCTTTACTATAGGAGAGATCTACAACTGAGAAAAATATCGTTTTTTCATCTTCATTTCTAAGATCTATAGATCTTTTTTTCACGCATTCTCTTTAAAAATTAAAGACAAACCAAAACTCTTTTATTTCAGTTACCATTGTTCTTTCACTACTTTCTTAAATTCTTGTGATTACAAAAGAAAAAAAAAAGAAGAAGGAGAAAAAGAAAGGAGAACCAAATACAAATCTCGATGAAAATTCTTTTTAAAAAAATTGATATCACGTTCAATATACTGTACAATATTTACACGATATATTTAATTCGTTTCATATTGGCCAAGAGAAAATTTTCTCTTTGTTTTTCATTCACTTTTTCCGATGTGCTTAAGTTTTGAGATTTCGATGAGTTCTCGATGACATTACAATATTTTTCTTATTTTTATAGAAATCAATTAACTATTAATCTTTTAGTTAGAATTTTTTTTTTGATTTCATGTGAGAAAGTTCCATCTGATGGTGGGAAATATTAAGAAAAGGTATTACCAATAAAATCTTCATGAATTCTTTTCCGATTTCTCTTGATACGAGGGAGGTACCAAAATATCCGCATTAGGTATGAGAAAAGAATTATTAGGACTCAAAATAGCTATGTCTACTGAGCGTGTTTCCTTTTTCTAAGAACTCTAAATATAATGCCCTTTTCGTCCTTAAACTCCATAACTTTTCTTCCGAATGAAACTCGCAATCTTTGTGGCTGATTCCCCAGAAGCAACCCATTGTTTTGATTGTTAGTTGGTTTCCAATTTATTTTGTTACATATAGGCTCCCATCGACTGTGACAATTCGACGCGGTGGCAATCAGATTTTGATTCAGTAGGAAATGGCAGCCAAATCAAAACTGATCTAGGAATGAATGTTACGCTTGTTTTGCCGCCATTTAACAGAAGACAGTAAACAATGGTAATTGCAACTTGCCTTAGCTATGCTATCTGTAGTCAAAAAAGATAGTACTTCTTGAATCTCCCGCGTAATAATTCATTGTCAGTTGATCATCATTTCCAATCTAATCGAAAGCAAACGTGCGATCATTACAGAGTTTTTTTCGGCATTAACTTTCGATTGACAAAATGAAAACATTTATTCAATCTTATTAATCTACGGATCATTTATTCGTCACTTAAAGCCAATGAAAAGAAGCCGATATGAATTGAGTTTTTCTAAATATTTTCATCATTAATAACAGTTTGCATTGAATGTTTTGAATTTAATGCTCTCTGCATCATTTAAATTAATTAAGATATTATTGCGGAATACATACGAAAAATAGGAGGGCGAAAAACATATTAAATATTAAAAAACAGATAGTTTTTATAACTTTTTTTGAAAAAAAAATTGATTTTTTATTTTATTTATTTATTTATTTTTAATTTTGGGAATTGAAAAAAGGAATGTTTTCTCAATATACAGAACAGGAAGATATTCCAAAACTGGAGTTTTAATCATATTCATAATATATTTTAATTTTTAATGAGTATTTATTTATTTCTTTTATGATATTCATTGTAACGAAAACAATGAATTTGAACCCGAAAAACAATATTGGCAGTTGTCTTAAAATTCTACTCAATGTTTACCCGATTCGGATCAAAATTGGGTTCTTTTTAGCATTTTTGAATTTAAGAAATATATATTATCGATTGAATAAAAATTAATCGGATCTTTTATATGAATTCACCAATCTTTAAAGGAAAAATTGTTTCTGAAGAATCATAAAATTTTTAGCTGTTTAAATAACTACAAAAATACATTATTAGACTATCTGTATAAGAACATGATAAAAGTGAAAGGAGGCAGCTAAAAGGGATAAACAATTTAATATTAAAGAGGCTAAGATATTGAGCTTAATGATAAAACAACTTGTTTTTGAATTTACTATAAGGCTTCAAAATTCTGTAATGAAGTGATGACTTTCTCAGAAAATCTAGGCTAGATGTAGAGCGAGATTAAAATTTTTTTTTTTTTTTGTATTTTTATTTTACTTCACTCAAGAATGCTAAAAAGTTTTGAAAAGACTCAACATTTCTCTGGGAGTCTCTTATAAAGCATTTATTCTGGCAGCATAAATCTCATCTGCGATTCAAATTCCGCTCAACTTATACTATCCTTAAGCTATGTACAGTCCAGTCCCATATTTGGCATTCAATTGTTCATATATAGCTTAACATTTCACTGTACTATAGTTCAAATCTGACGCATAAATTCCATTCACATTCAATGTGGTCATTGTTATCTCTTTAAGTTACGCATATTATAATAATTCTCCGCTTGTTACACAAAGCCATTTGTCCTTTTCTGAAAACAAGTTTAGGTATTTCAATCAACTAGTTGTTTCATGACCTTTGATTTTGTCATTAATCTAAAATAAATCCCAAAAAAATCTATATTTAAAAATTTTTAAAACATTTTTATAAAAATCCAACATTTTTCTTGTCTTTCAGTTAAAAAAAATTTGAAGGCAATTTGCATCGTATTATTATTTTTTCTAAGCATATTTTTATCCTGTTGTTTCGTTTTACTGTTGTGATACATTCCCATCGAGTCAAAAGTAAGTTTAGATTAAAAATTAAAAACCAAACCATGGATTGTGAAGTAGAAATATGAACAATCAAGCTTTCTTTAAGCTTTCGACAGTAATTAGAATATTGAAAATTTCGGAATATTTAAATTTTGCGAAAGATTTTACTTCCCTTTCCATTCATTCGAATAAAATAATTTTTAAGTATAGGAAAGCGTTTTCCCATTTTACAGAGATGCTTATGTTTTTGAATGTCATCTTTTTGTAACTAAGACTGAAATGCTTTGATTCGATGCATTCCACATCAAAATATTTTATATGAAATATGCATAAGAAACTATGTTGCGATCTTTTTCAAATTCAACAGGTTTAGGTTTTATCCAGATGGACATATGAAGAATTTCTGGAAACAATTTTTTCAAAAGCCCGTTTTTCTTCCTTTTGCATTTTCTATGAATAAAATGAATATCATGGAGCTTCTTTTCAGACTCGTTTACAGCCCTTTTTGGAATCCGAAAAAGGTGACACAATCATTCCATGCTTTACAGAGCTCCTGTTTTATTGAAATCTACGCGTAAAAAAGTATGATAACAACTGTTTTATGCGCATCCAAGGAGTGGAATAATATTTTCTTTAAGATTTTTTCTGAGGAGAAGTGGAGTGCTACATGTAGTAACTGGCTCCAATGTTCAGTACAGAGAAAGTATGATTGGTATATTCAACTGAAGAGATGGCTGCACGTTATATTTTAAAAGTTAAAATAGCTTTGAGAAACTTTGGTTAATACATCTCAAATGATACAATATCTTGTTACTACTTGCGAGATGTTAGTTATGTATTATATAAATAAGTATATTTACCTCGTTTAATATATATACGTATATATTTACCTGGTAAATATTCAATTTCAGATACGTGCTGTAAAAGTGACGATGTATGTATTAGAAACAGCTTAAAAACAATAATAATGGCACTGATAATGAATGAATCATTGATTGAAAACTAACAGTTACAGAATTTTTGAGAGTTACTGTTATTAAATGCTGAGCATTTTGTAACTTTTGGTAACCATATGTATTTCATTGAGAAAGAAAAATTTGAACGGGTGAAAGAAATTTGATATATATCATAAGAAACGAAGGAGAGGACTAAAAAGAATGTGAGGAGTTGTTAATCGAAACGACCTGAATTCTTCATTTTACATTGGAAACCAAAATAAATTCAAAACTATGAGTTACTTCAGGTGAATTCTCTAAAAAAAGAAGGCCGAAAAAGTTTTGGCAAGGAATTTTATGGATGAGAAGGGCACCCCACTTGAATAAAAAGGAAAAATATTTGATGGGCCATATTATGGGAGAGAAAAAGAGAGTAGAAACTAAACATTCCAATGAAGCCATTGTTCAGACATGGTGAGAATTGAGAAAGTTATTGAAAATGTCAATTGTTTTTGTACCATAGAGCAAATTAAATTTTTGGAACAGATTTTTAAATTTGCTTTCTCTAATTTAAGGAAGCATTATAAACAAAACTGTTTATATTGCTAATTTGTTATGAATGAAATGCTTCTAACAATTATCACTCGAAGCCAATGTTTGAGATTTTGTGCTTATTGATCTTAAAAGTAGGGGAGAAAATAACTGAGAAGCGTGAAGTTTCAGAATAGTTATTGAAAAACAAGTGAGAAACTGTTTTTTTTTTTTTTTTTTTTTAAAGAAACATTAGCTGTCAAGAATATTTTCATTTAATCTTAAAGAACAGCCCCGACATGGGTTACACTTTTATAATTGCATAATACTTCTTTTCGGGATAAAAGTCTATCTTGTTAGATTTCCCGCAAAACCATCAATCAGTCAATCATGCTTCTATAATAACAGAAACTGATGCTCTTCACTTGGAATGTTCACCTAATACACAATGTGTTACTTGAATGCAAAATAAAGTAAATGTCTTAGAATATAGGAGGCCAAATAAAAAAAAGAAAATAGGAAAGGAAATGGATCGATTCAAACAAAAATGAGTGTCATTTTAAAGTACTTATCTAAATAAACAAAGAGCCGAAAAAAAAGCTTTAATTCATATCATTAACTAGTAATTTTGGACCATGATGCACTTTTAAAATGTAATAAATTAAATTCAAACTATTCAACAAGGATTCAAACAATTTTATATTACTTCATTAAAGCTTATAATTAAATTACAAATTTGAACAGCACAGAGAATTTAGCTTCAGCATCAAGAAAGAGATTGGATGTTTGCAAAATGCAACACAAAACAACTTTTAAATTTAAAGTATCCGTGCACCTTTAAAACGTCATCTTTGTCAAAATTTTCGATTTTCTAATTTTAATGTTAGTTTAAAATTTAAACTTTTTTTCTTTCTAATAGTGTTTGAATTTTGCTTATACCTTATTTAGAACTTAAGCTACAGGGATTTGAATTTTACTCGGTAACTAATTTTTAATAGCATTTGAAAGTTTGTTTTTGATTTTTTCAAAATGAGTTCTCTTGACATATTTACATACGGTAACGTAGATATCAGGAAAAATTATGAACCAAATTAATTTAAATTTTGCAAGTATCTGACCGGTAAAGTTTTTAAGAGCTCTACTACATTTATGGTTGTAAAACTGATAAGTTTTTAGTAACAAAGGTGTAAATCATGTATTGTTATAACTTTTTTTTTAATTTTTCATTGTTATTTGACTTGAAACACAATAAACATTGTAGTAATATGATTTTCATCATGAAAGTAGTTCCAGCCCAAACAATGTTATGATGAATAGGATAAAATTTACAGAATAAGGAAATTTTTGTTTACTTTTGAATTATGAGCATTATTCTGATAATCAATTTATGTACTATGCATCATGTTTTCCATTCCAATTTTTTTTGTATTAAAAGCATATTATTAAATGTGTTTTTCATAGTTTTATGTTATATTTTAGCATTAAAGATATTTTGATAGCAAATGTATTTCAAAAAAATTCCTCCGAAGGTGTACGCATACCTTAAGGCAAAAACATTTTTTTTATTTCGTGTGAAGCTCTTCATCTAAAACTACAGCTTATAATCTTGTATTAATCAAAAGGACTAGTTTTTACATGAAATCTATTGTTACATTGTCTCATATATTTAGTGGTCATAGTCGTTAGCACTCGGCTGGAGTTTTTTCTTTGAGTCGTAGGCTCAAGCCCTAGTGCCATTGAAGACCCACTACCTAGCGGATTGATTCATTTAATCTGTTCGAAGTCCCAAGTCCTCCCATTGACCATGAGTGAAAGTTTGAAGAGGGAGATGCTACCTCAGGTGTCATCCTCGTCACTTGACTAAAGTTCAATATTACGAAGTCTGTCGTCATTAGCCCTCGTGTTGCTACAAAGTTAGACGTTCGTAAGCAACCAATCAATCTATTTATTCTTATGATCATTTCTTAAGTTTATTCTTAACCTCCTTCTCTCGCAAATTTTCCTCCATATACGCTCATAAGTGTTCAATGTGATTTAAATCTGTGGAGAATAAGGCAGTTCTTTTTACAGTAATCATTGATTTCATTTTACAATAATCATTCACCGAGCGTTGTGCATAGGATTGCTGGTTTGTCCATTGAAATTCGACTTTGTTTCAACATCTGCTATATTATTTGTGTGTTTGAACGTCTAAAAAACCATTCAGTCCACTGTAATTTCTACTGTACTCGATATCTATCATGCATACTTTACCAGGTTTTATAGTCACTTTTATAATTGGTGATATTCTTTGCTTACTTTCTACAGATAAGTTCGGGCCTCGAGGCCCCCTAGTGATCTTTTCTTTCCCGTAGGGTTCATATCTTTGATGAACACGCGATACCCTAACAACCCTTCTGTATTTCCAACCCTTCTTCTAGTCAACCAATTTTTACCTTTTCTTTAATTTTCTAACGTCTTTAACGCAGTAATACCTTGCCAGGAGCAGCCGCAATTGAGCCGTCGAACTTGATTATCACTCATTTGGTGATTTTTGATCAGTACCTTCTCTTCGCCATATAATGTGCTAAGCATCAAATCCAAACAAATTCATTTTTGATTCATCTGTAAAAAAATAATAGACTTCCAAAAATCTTGTGGTTTTCGACATCATACTTAAAAGCCAGCTTGATTCTTTTGAGGTATGCTTGTTCTGTAGTCTTCAGCAACTAAATATTTTTCTTAGGATCAGTAGATATATAGTCACAAATAGTTCCTCAATGCTGTTACTATATATATAGAAGAAATTTTGAATCTCTTTCACTAATCGGACAATTCATCTTTCTGTTTGAGACGAATAAATCTTTTTGTGTCTATTACTAACTCAAGGTCTTGAAAATTTCGGTAATTTGTGTTCTTATTTACTATGTAATTCACTGTACAAAGTAATTTTTCTAGAGTTCTTGTAATTTGCCTTACACTTTCCCCATTGTCTCACAGTTACTTTTTTGAGTCTACAGACGATTATTTTTCCTCCTTTTTTAAAATTTTTATCAAGCAGAAATAAAATAATTCGAGATAAAGACCAACGTTTTTAAAAACGTTTTTATATGGTGGCAAAGTATATTAAAAAGAATTATTGAAATATTAATTAAAACTGGTCGCAAATATCTAAACATTGCATTGTTAGGCAAGTAAGAACGGTTCCCAAAATTTCAGAGCTCTAACTTGATGGGAAGTTGGTTAAATTAATGATAGAAAATTTGATGACACACTGATACGCACACAGACAGACACACGCTAAGTGAAATACATAAAAACGTAAAAACTAACTAAAATTAATTAATTCATCCGGTAAATTAATGGTTCGAATGCAGTTTAACCCAACCACCCATGGCGACAAGAATTATTTGGCAGTATTTTGCCAAATGTGGCTACCCTGTTCCGTTTCACAGATTTAACGCTCAGCCAAAAAAAAAAAAAAAAAAAAAACGCCAAGTTTGTGCCACACTTTGAAATCGCGCCAAGTGTTTGGGCTAAACTGCATTATTAAAAAAAATATTAGTTAAAACTTGTCGCAAATGTCTAAATATTGCATTGTTAGGCGAGTACGAACGATTCCCAAAATTTCAAAGCTCTAGCTTGATGGGAAGTTGGTTAAATTAACGATCGAAAATTTGAGGACACACACACACCAAGTGAAATTCAGAAAAACGTTTTAATAAAACATATTCAGTCGCATTGCTTTGAATTAGGCTCGCTCTAGAAATCACCAACTTCTTCAAAGCTTACCAGATCGTAGAGCACGTGAAGCAAGTGCTCAAGTTTGATTTTGGCTGTGAAAAGCACAAACTTCCTCTTAAAAATTATTTAAAAATTAAAAGTAACATTTTATTCAAGTTTTATAAAACTATTTAGATCACTGAAGAAATTACCTATATTTCACATTTTCTTTAAATTCTTTAGTATATTTATTTGAAAATATCAAGCGATGAATTTAAACTTATGGAACATTCCCTTTTTTTGGTTCATTGTATGTCAGTATAAAGTCAGAATTTTTAACATTAATTTGAAAGCATTTTTCTCTCTGAAAAAAATATTTTTATTTAAGGTTCAATTTTTCAACATTGAAGTAAAAGGGACTTAAAGCGCTTTTATTTCATTTTCTCATTTTTAAAATGTTTGCGGGTATATAAATTTTTATTACCTCGGATTGCTTAAATTTAGAAACTTTGCGTAATTTAGAGTTCTATTCATTTTGATAAAGTTCATATATATATATATTATAAGTTATAAATATGTATATATATTTCCAAAATTTATCTGGCAACAGTGCATGGTGGTGGACATCATCACTTAAAAAATTCCTTAACCTATTGCACTCAGATTCATGATCACTTGTCAAAGATATGATCTTTTGAATCTTTGCCTTTACAATTGCGAAATTTGAATTGATTTTTCATGAAAAGTATGGATTCCGGAACGTAGTTTTTTAAGTTTTTAACAGGAAATACTTAATTATAATGTTTTATTGTTTCGAAAATTATCTTAAATTTTTAATTGAATAATTTTTAATTGGATATTTTTAATTGGATATTTAAAATCGATAATTTTAATCGGATATTTTTAAACGGATATTTTTAAATGGATAAGTTTTAATTGGATAATTTTATTTGGATAATTAATAATTAAATAATTTAACAAATGGTTTTTGTTTAAAAAATTTTAATTAGAAGGATTTTAAGTGAAAAATATATTTTATTAGTTTGGAAAACAATTGCTTTTGAAAATAATTAGTAATTGAGATACCTCGCCATTCAATTTTTCTTCTTTGTTTATTGTTTCTTTTCTTTAAATTACAATTTGAATTTTGAAGTAATCCAATTTTACCCAACAAGATGCATTGGGGTAGGGTTGGTACCATAGAACTAGTTTAACCCCACAATTCAGTCCCCAGTCTGAATATGCATGTTTTGTTTTGTTGGGTATTCGATTTATTCTTTGGTTCAAATTAGTTTCAAATTTGATTCAATTTCAACTTTTTTACTTAGTTCTATAAATGTGTTTTTTTTTTGTTGATATTGGATTTTAATTGTTCTCTTACTTTTATGTTTTTTAATGATAAATTCAGTGCTTTATTTTATACATACATACATACATACATATATATATATATATATATATATATATATATATATATATATATATA